>JAPZAG010001078.1:0-25224 GCA_027475135.1 Bactrocera correcta | reverse complement strand
TTTCTTCTACTCCTATCAGGGGCTTGGTATTAGTCACATTTTTGTTTCAACTTTGCTAACGCTCTAGCGGCTAAACTATTGGAACAAGTTGGGTCAAACATAAAGCGTTGGTTAGATAATTTAAAGAGCTCTCAGGAAAGTCTTCAATCTTTATTCTACTCCTATCAGGGGCTTGGAAATAGTCACATTTGTTTCACTTTTATTAATGCTCTAGCGGGTAAACTATTTAAACGAGGTTAGTCAAACATAAAGCATTGGTTGCATAATTTAAAGAGCTCTCAGGAAAGTCTTAAATCTTTCTTCTACTCCTATCAGGGGCTTGGCAATAGTCACATTTTTGTTTCAACTTTACTAACGCTCTAGCGGCTAAACAATTAGAACGAGTTGGGTCAAACATAAAGCGTTGGTTATATAATTTAAAGAGCTCTCAGGAAAGTCTTTAAGCTTTCTTCTACTTTTATCAGGGGCTTGGCAATAGTCACATTTTTGTTTCAACTTTGCTAACGCTCTAGCGGCTAAACTATTGGAACGAGTTGGGTCAAACATAAAGCGTTGGTTAGATAATTTAAAGAGCTCTCAGGAAAGTCTTCAATCTTTATTCCCCACCCACCTCGTTCCAATAGTTTAGCCGCTAGAGCGTTAGCAAAGTTGAAACAAAAATGTGACTATTTCCAAGCCCCTGATAGGAGTAGAAGAAAGATTGAAGACTTTTCTGAAAGCTCTTTAAATTATCTAACCAACGCTCTATGTTTGACTAACCTCGTTTAAATAGTTTACCCGCTAGAGCATTAATAAAAGTGAAACAAAAATGTGACTATTTCCAAGCCCCTGATAGGAGTAAAGATTGAAGACTTTCCTAAAAGCTCTTTAAATTATTCAACCAACGCTTTATGTTTGACCCAACTCGTTCTAATTGTTTAGCCGCTAGAGCGTTAGCAAAGTTGAAACAAAAATGTGACTATTGCCAAGCCCCTGATAAGAGTAGAAGAAAGATTGAAGACTTTTTTGAGAGCTCTTTAAATTATCTAACCAATGCTTTATGTTCGACCCAACTCATTCAAATAGTTTAGCCTCAGAGCGTTAGCAAAGTTGAAACAGAAATGTGACTATTGCCAAGCCCCTGGTAGGAGTAGAAGAAAGATTGAAGACTTTCCTGAGAGCTCTTTAAATTATCTAACCAACGCTTTATGTTTGACCCAACTCGTTCTAATTGTTTAGCCGCTAGAGCGTTAGCAAAGTTGAAACAATAATGTGACTATTGCCAAGCCCCTGATAAGAGTAGAAGAAAGATTGAAGACTTTTTTGAGAGCTCTTTAAATTATCTAACCAATGCTTTATGTTCGACCCAACTCATTCAAATAGTTTAGCCTCAGAGCGTTAGCAAAGTTGAAAGAGAAATGTGACTATTGCCAAGCCCCTGGTAGGAGTAGAAGAAAGATTGAAGACTTTCCTGAGAGCTCTTTAAATTATCTAACCAACGCTTTATGTTTGACCCAACTCGTTCCAATAGTTTAGCCGCTAGAGCGTTAGCAAAGTTGAAACAAAAATGTGTCTATTACCAAGCCCCTGATAGGAGTAGAAGAAAGATTTAAGAGTTTCCTGAGAGCTCTTTAAATTATCTAACCAATGCTTTATGTTTGACTAACCTCGTTTAAATAGTTTACCCGCTAGAGCATTAATAAAAGTGAAACAAAAATGTGACTATTTCCAAGCCCCTGATAGGAGTAGAATAAAGATTGAAGAATCTCCTGAGAGCTCTTTAAATTATCTAACCAACGCTTTATGTTTGACCCAACTCGTTCCAATAGTTTAGCCGCTAGAGCGTTAGCAAAGTTGAAACAAAAATGTGACTATTGCCAAGCCCCTGATAAGAGTAGAAGAATGATTAAAGACTTTCCTGAGAGCTCTTTAAATTATATAACCAACGCTTTATGTTTGACCCAACTCGTTCTAATTGTTTAGCCGCTAGAGCGTTAGTAAAGTTGAAACAAAAATGTGACTATTGCCAAGCCCCTGACAGGAGTAGAAGAAAGATTTAAGACTTTCCTGAGAGCTCTTTAAATTATGCAACGAATGCTTTATGTTTGACTAACCTCGTTTAAATAGTTTACCCGCTAGAGCATTAATAGAAGTGAAACAAATGTGACTATTTCCAAGCCCCTGATAGGAGTAGAATAAAGATTGAAGACTTTCCTGAGAGCTCTTTAAATTATCTAACCAACGCTTTATGTTTGACCCAACTTGTTCCAACAGATTAGCCGCTAGAGCGTTAGCAAAGTTGAAACAAAAATGTGACTATTACCAAGCCCCTGAGAGGAGTAGAAGAAAGATTTAAGACTTTCCTGAGAGCACTTTAAATTATGTAACCAATGCTTTATGTTTGACTAACCTCGTTTAAATAGTTTACCCGCTAGAGCATTAATAAAAGTGAAACAAAAATGTGACTATTTCCAAGCCCCTGATAGGAGTAGAATAAAGATTGAAGACTTTCCTGAGAGCTCTTTAAATTATCTATCGTTAGCAAAGTTGAAACAAAAATGTGACTATTGCCAAGCCCCTGATAAGAGTAGAAGAAAGATTGAAGACTTTTTGAGAGTTCTTTAAATTATCTAACCAATGCTTTATGTTCGACCCAACTCATTCAAATAGTTTAGCCTCAGAGCGTTAGCAAAGTTGAAACAGAAATGTGACTATTGCCAAGCCCCTGGTAGGAGTAGAAGAAAGATTGAAGACTTTCCTGAGAGCTCTTTAAATTATCTAACCAACGCTTTATGTTTGACCCAACTCGTTCCAATAGTTTAGCCGCTAGAGCGTTAGCAAAGTTGAAACAAAAATGTGACTATTACCAAGCCCCTGATAGGAGTAGAAGAAAGATTTAAGAGTTTCCTGAGAGCTCTTTAAATTATCTAACCAATGCTTTATGTTTGACTAACCTCGTTTAAATAGTTTACCCGCTAGAGCATTAATAAAAGTGAAACAAAAATGTGACTATTTCCAAGCCCCTGATAGGAGTAGAATAAAGATTGAAGACTTTCCTGAGAGCTCTTTAAATTATCTAACCAACGCTTTATGTTTGACCCAACTCGTTCCAATAGTTTAGCCGCTAGAGCGTTAGCAAAGTTGAAACAAAAATGTGACTATTGCCAAGCCCCTGATAAGAGTAGAAGAAAGATTAAAGACGTTCCTGAGAGCTCTTTAAATTATACACATTTTTGTTTCAACTTTGCTAACGCTCTAGCGGCTAAACAATTAGAACGAGTTGGGTCAAACATAAAGCGTTGGTTAGAAAATTTAAAGAGCTCTCAGGAAAGTCTTCAATCTTTCTTCTACTCTTATCAGGGGCTTGGCAATAGTCACATTTTTGTTTCACTTTTGATAACGCTTTAGCGGGTAAACTATTTAAACGAGGTTAGTCAAATATAAAGCATTGGATAGATAATTTAAAGAGCTCTCAGGAAACTTTTCAATCTTTATTCTACTACTATCAGGGGCTTGGTAATAGTCACATTTTTGTTTCAACTTTGCTAACGCTCTAGCGGCTAAACTATTGGAACGAGGTGGGTCAAACATAAAGTATTGGTTATATTAATTTAAAGAGCTCATAGGAAAGTCTTCAATCTTTCTTCCACTCCTATCAGGGGCTTGGTAATAGTCACATTTTTGTTTCAACTTTGCTAACGCTCTAGCGACTAAACAATTAGAACGAGTTGGGTCAAACATAAAGCGTTGGTTAGATAATTTAAAGAGCTCTCAGGAAAGTCTTCAATCTTTCTTCTACTCCTATCAGGGGCTTGGTAATAGTCACATTTCTGTTTCACTTTTGATAACGCTCTGAGGCTAAACTATTTGAATGAGTTGGGTCAAACATAAAGTATTGGTTATATAATTTAAAGAGCTCTCAGGAAAGTCTTCAATCTTTCTTCCACTCCTATCAGGGGCTTGGTAATAGTCACATTTTTGTTTCAACTTTGCTAATGCTCTAGCGGCTAAACTATTGGAACGAGTTGGGTCAAACATAAAGCGTTGGTTAGATAATTTAAAGAGCTCTCAGAAAAGTCTTCAATCTTTCTTCTACTTCTATCAGGGGCTTGGAAATAGTCACATTTTTGTTTCAACTTTTCTAACGCTCTAGCGGCTAAACTATTGGAACGAGTTGGGTCGAACATAAAGCGTTGGTTAGATAATTTAAATAGCTCTCAGGAAAGTCTTCAATCTTTATTCTACTCCTATCAGGGGCTTGGCAATAGTCACATTTTTGTTTCACTTTTATTAATGCTCTAGCGGGTAAACTATTTAAACGAGGTTAGTCAAACATAAAGCATTGGTTAGATAATTTAAAGAGCTCTCAGGAAAGTATTCAATCTTTGTTCTACTCCTATCAGGGGCTTGGTAATAGTCACATTTTTGTTTCAACTTTGCTCACGCTCTAGCGGCTAAACTATTGGAATAAAGGGTGGGTCAACAAAAGAGCGTTGGTTAGATAATTTAAAGAACTGTCAGGAAAGTCTTCAATCTTTGTTCTACTACTATCAGGGGCTTGGAAATAGTCACATTTTTGTTTCGCTTTTGATAACGCTCTAACGGGTAAACTGTTTGAACGAGGTGAGTCAAACATAAAGCGTTGGTTAGATAATTTAAAGTGCTCTCAGGAAAGCCTTCAATTTTTATTCTACTCCTATCAGGGGCTTGGAAATAGTCACATTTTTGTTTCACTTTTATTAATGCTCTAGGGGTAAACTATTTAAACGAGGTTAGTCAAACATAAAGCATTGGTTAGATAATTTAAAGAGCTTTCAGAAACGTCTTCAATCTTTCTTCCACTCCTATCAGGGGCTTGGTAATAGTCACATTTTTGTTTCAACTTTGCTAATGCTCTAGCGGCTAAACTATTGGAACGAGTTGAGTCAAACATAAAGCGTTGGTTAGATAATTTAAAGAGCTCTCAGGAAAGTCTTCAATCTTTATTCTACTCCTATCAGGGGCTTGGAAATTGTCACATTTTTGTTTCAACTTTGCTAACGCTCTAGCGGCTAAACTATTGGAACGAGTTGGGTCAAACATAAAGCGTTGGTTAGATAATTTAAATAGCTCTCAGGAAAGTCTTCAATCTTTATTCTACTCCTATCAGGGGCTTGGAAATAGTCACATTTTTGTTTCACTTTTATTAATGCTCTAGCGGTAAACTATTTAAACGAGGTTAGTCAAACATAAAGCATTGGTTAGATAATTTAAAGAGCTCTCAGGAAAGTCTTCAATCTTTGTTCTACTACTATCAGGGGCTTGGTAATAGTCACATTTTTGTTTCACTTTGCTAACGCTCTAGCGGCTAAACTATTGAACGAGGTGAGTCAACATAAAGCGTTGGTTAGATAATTTAAAGAGCTCTCAGGAAAGTCTTCAATCTTTGTTCTACTCCTATCAGGGGCTTGGAAATAGTCACATTTTTGTTTCACTTTTATAACGCTCTAGGGGTAAACTATTTGAACGAGGTGAGTCAAACATAAAGCATTGGTTAGATAATTTAAAGAGCTCTCAGAAAGTCTTCAATCTTTTTCTACTCCTATCAGGGGCTTGGAAATAGTCACATTTTTGTTTCAACTTTGCTAACGCTCTAGCGGCTAAACTATTGGAACGAGGTGGGTCAAACATAAAGCATTGGTTAGATAATTTAAAGAGCTCTCAGGAAAGTCTTCAATCTTTCTTCTACTCCTATCAGGGGCTTGGCAATAGTCACATTTTTGTTTCACTTTGCTAACGCTCTAGCGGCTAAACTATTTGAACGAGGTGAGTCAACATAAAGCGTTGGTTAGATAATTTAAAGAGCTCTCAGGAAAGTCTTCAATCTTTGTTCTACTCCTATCAGGGGCTTGGAATAGTCACATTTTTGTTTCACTTTGATAACGCTCTAGCGGTAAACTATTTGAACGAGGTGAGTCAACATAAAGCATTGGTTAGATAATTTAAAGAGCTCTCAGGAAAGTCTTTAATCTTTGTTCTACTCCTATCAGGGCTGGAAATAGTCACATTTTTGTTTCAACTTTGCTAACGCTCTAGCGGCTAAACTATTGAACGAGGTGGGTCAAACATAAAGCATTGGTTAGATAATTTAAAGAGCTGTCAGGAAAGTCTTTAATCTTTTTCTACTCCTATCAGGGGCTTGGAAATAGTCACATTTTTGTTTCACTTTGATAACGCTCTAGCGGGTAAACTATTTGAACGAGGTGAGTCAAACATAAAGACTTGGTTAAGATAATTTAAAGAAGTTCTGTCAGGAAAGTCTTAATCTTTGTTCTACTCCTATCAGGGGCTTGGAATAGTCACATTTTTGTTTCACTTTTGATAACGCTCTAGCGGGTAAACTATTTGGAAAAACGAGTTAGGAGTCAACATAAAGCGTTGGTTAGATAATTTAAAGAGCTCTCAGGAAAGTCTTTAATCTTTCTTCTACTCCTATCAGGGGCTTGGCAATAGTCACATTTTTGTTTCAACTTTGCTAACGCTCTAGCGGCTAAACTATTAGAACGAGTTGGGTCAAACATAAAGCGTTGGTTAGATAATTTAAAGAGCTCTCAGGAAAGTCTTCAATCTTTCTTCTACTCCTATCAGGGGCTTGGAATAGTCACATTTTTGTTTCAACTTTGCTAACGCTCTAGCGGCTAAACTATTGGAACGAGTTGGGTCAAACATAAAGCGTTGGTTAGATAATTTAAATAGCTCTCAGGAAAGTCTTCAATCTTTATTCTACTCCTATCAGGGGCTTGGAAATAGTCACATTTTTGTTTCACTTTTGATAACGCTCTGCGGCTAAACTATTGGAACGAGTTGGGTCAAACACAAAGCGTTGGTTAGATAATTTAAAGAGCTCTCAGGAAAGTATTCAATCTTTGTTCTACTACTATCAGGGGCTTGGTAATAGCCACATTTTTGTTTCAACTTTGCTAACGCTCTAGCGGCTAAACTATTGGAACAAGGTGAGTCACACATAAAGCGTTGGTTAGATAATTTAAAGAGCTGTCAGGAAAGTCTTCAATCTTTGTTCTACTACTATCAGGGGCTTGGAAATAGTCACATTTTTGTTTCACTTTTGATAACGCTCTAACGGGTAAACTGTTTGAACGAGGTGAGTCAAACATAAAGCGTTGGTTAGATAATTTAAAGAGCTCTCAGGAAAGTCTTCAGTCTTTCTTCGATTCCTATCAGGGGCTTGGCAATAGTCACATTTTTGTTTCACTTTTATTAATGCTCTAGCGGGTAAACTATTTAAACGAGGTTAGTCAAACATAAAGCATTGGTTAGGTAATTTAACGAGCTTTCAGAAAAGTCTTCAATCTTTCTTCTACTCCTATCAGGGGCTTGGAAATAGTCACATTTTTGTTTCAACTTTGCTAACGCTCTAGCGGCTAAACTATTGGAACGAGTTGGGTCAAACATAAAGCGTTGGTTAGATAATTTAAAGAGCTCTCAGGAAAGTCTTCAATCTTTATTCTACTCCTACCAGCGGCTTGGAAACAGTCACATTTTTGTTTCACTTTTATTAATGCTCTAGCGGGTAAACTGTTTGAACGAGGTGAGTCAAACATAAAGCGTTGGTTAGATAATTTAAAGTGCTCTCAGGAAAGCCTTCAATCTTTATTCTACTCCTATCAGGGGCTTGGAAATAGTCACATTTTTGTTTCACTTTTATTAATGCTCTAGGGGTAAACTATTTAAACGAGGTTAGTCAAACATAAAGCATTGGTTAGATAATTTAAAGAGCTCTCAGGAAAGTATTCAATCTTTGTTCTACTACTATCAGGGGCTTGGTAATAGCCACATTTTTGTTTCAACTTTGCTAACGCTCTAGCGGCTAAACTATTATAACAAGGTGAGTCACACATAAAGCGTTGGTTAGATAATTTAAAGAACTGTCAGGAAAGTCTTCAATCTTTGTTCTACTACTATCAGGGGCTAAGAAATAGTCACATTTTTGTTTCGCTTTTGATAACGCTCTAACGGGTAAACTGTTTGAACGAGGTGAGTCAAACATAAAGCGTTGGTTAGATAATTTAAAGTGCTCTCAGGAAAGCCTTCAATCTTTATTCTACTCCTATCAGGGGCTTGGAAATAGTCCCATTTTTGTTTCACTTTTATTAATGCTCTAGGGGTAAACTATTTAAACGAGGTTAGTCAAACATAAAGCATTGGTTAGATAATTTAAAGAGCTTTCAGAAACGTCTTCAATCTTTCTTCTACTTCTATCAGGGGCTTGGAAATAGTCACATTTTTGTTTCAACTTTGCTAACGCTCTAGCGGCTAAACTATTGGAACGAGTTGGGTCGAACATAGCGCGTTGGTTAGATAATTTAAAGAGCTCTCAGGAAAGTCTTCAATCTTTATTCTACTCCTATCAGGGGCTTGGCAATAGTCACATTTTTGTTTCACTTTTATTAATGCTCTAGCGGGTAAACTATTTAAACGAGGTTAGTCAAACATAAAGCATTGGTTAGATAATTTAAAGAGCTCTCAGGAAAGTCTTTAATCTTTGTTCTACTCCTATCAGGGGCTTGGTAATAGTCACATTTTTGTTTCAACTTTGCTAACGCTCTAGCGGCTAAACAATTAGAATGAAGTGGGTCGAACTAGAGCATTGGTTAGATAATTTAAAGAGCTCTCAGGAAAGTCTTTAATCTTTGTTCTACTCCTATCAGGCGCATGGAAATAGTCACATTTTTGTTTCAACTTTGCTAACGCTCTAGCGGCTAAACTATTGGAACGAGGTGGGTCAACATAAAGCATTGGTTAGATAATTTAAAGAGCTCTCAGGAAAGTATTCAGTCTTTCTTCGATTCCTATCAGGGGCTTGGCAATAGTCACATTTTTGTTTCAACTTTGCTAACGCTCTAGCGGCTAAACTATTTGAACAAGGTTCTACTCCTATCAGGGGTTTGGTAATAGTCACATTTTTGTTTAAACTTTGTTTAATGCTCTAGCGGTTAAACTATTTGAACGAGGTTAGTAAACACATAAAGCGTTGGTTAGATAATTTAAAGAGCTGTCGGGAAAGTCTTCAATCTTTGTTCTACTCCTATCAGGGGCTTGGAAATGGTCACATTTTTGTTTAAACTTTTGATAACGCTCAAAGCGGCTAAACTATTGGAACGGGGTTGGGTCAAACATAAAGCGTTGGTTAGATAATTTAAAGAGCTCTCTGGAAAGTCTTAAAGTCTTTCTTCTATTCCTATCAGGGGCTTGGTAATAGTCACATTTTAATTTTAATTTAAACAAAAAGGTTAGTAAACACATAAAGCGTTGGTTAGATAATTTAAAGAGCTTTCAGGAAAGTCTTCAATCTTTGTTCTACTTTTATCAGGGGCTTGGCAATAGTCACATTTTTGTTTAAATTTTTGCTAACGCTCAAAGCGGGTAAACAATTAGAACGGGGTTGGGTCAAACATAAAGCGTTGGTTAGATAATTTAAAGAGCTCTCAGGAAAGTCTTCAACCTTTCTTCTATTCCTATCAGGGGCTTGGCAATTGTCACATTTTTGTTTCAACTTTTTAATGCTCTAGCGGGTAAACTATTGAAAACGGGGTTGGTCAAACATAAAGCGTTGGTTAGGTAATTTAAATAGCTTTCAGGAAAGTCTTCAATCTTTCTTTTACTCCTATCAGGGGCTTGGAAATAGTCACATTTTTGTTTCAAACCTTTGGGTTTAAACCGCCTTTCAAACCCCGGGCTAAACTATTGGAACGAGTTGGGTCAAACATAAAGCGTTGGTTAGATAATTTAAATAGCTCTCAGGAAAGTCTTCAATCTTTATTCTACTCCTATCAGGGCTTGGAAATAGTCACATTTTTGTTTCACTTTTATTAATGCTCTAGAGGTTAAACTATTTAAACGAGGTTAGTCAAACATAAAGCATTGGTTAGATAATTTAAAGAGCTTTCAGAAAAGTCTTCAATCTTTCTTCTACTCTTATCAGGGGCTTGGTAATGGTCACATTTTTGTTTCAACTTTTCTAACGCTCTAGCGGCTAAACTATTGGAACGAGTTGGGTCAAACATAAAGCGTTGGTTAGATAATTTAAAGGGCTCTCTGGAAAGTCTTCAATCTTTGTTCTACTTTTATCAGGGGCTTGGTAATAGTCAAAATTTTTGTTTCAACTTTTCTAACGCTCTAGCGGCTAAACTATTGGAACGGGGTTGGGTAAACACATAAAGCGTTGGTTAGATAATTTAAAGAGCTGTCAGGAAAGTCTTCAATCTTTGTTCTACTACTATCAGGGGCTTGGAAATAGTCACATTTTTGTTTCACTTTTGATAACGCTCTAACGGGTAAACTGTTTGAACGAGGTGAGTCAAACATAAAGCGTTGGTTAGATAATTTAAAGAGCTCTCAGGAAAGTCTTCAGTCTTTCTTCGATTCCTATCAGGGGCTTGGCAATAGTCACATTTTTGTTTCAGTTTTATTAATGCTCTAGCGGGTAAACTATTTAAACGAGGTTAGTCAAACATAAAGCATTGGTTAGGTATTTAACGAGCTTTCAGAAAAGTCTTCAATCTTTCTTTTACTCCTATCAGGGGCTTGGAAATAGTCACATTTTTGTTTCAACTTTGCTAACGCTCTAGCGGCTAAACTATTGGAACGAGTTGGGTCAAACATAAAGCGTTGGTTAGATAATTTAAAGAGCTCTCAGGAAAGTCTTCAATCTTTATTCTACTCCTACCAGCGGCTTGGAAACAGTCACATTTGTGTTTCACTTTTATTAAGGCTCTAGAGGGTAAACTATTTAAACGAGGTTAGTCAAACATAAAGCATTGGTTAGATAATTTAAAGAGCTTTCAGAAAAGTCTTCAATCTTTCTTCTACTCTTATCAGGGGCTTGGTAATAGTCACATTTTTGTTTCAACTTTGCTAACGCTCTAGCGGCTAAACTATTGGAACGAGTTGGGTCAAACATAAAGCATTGGTTAGATAATTTAAAGGGCTCTCAGGAAAGTCTTCAATCTTTCTTCTACTCTTATCAGGAGCTTGGCAATAGTCACAATTTTGTTTCAACTTTTCTAACGCTCTAGCGGCTAAACAATTAGAACGAGTTGGGTCAAACATTAAGCGTCGGTTAGACAATTTAAAGAGCTCTCAGGAAAGTCTTCAATCTTTCTTCTACTCCTATCAGGGGCTTGGAAATAGTCACATTTTTGTTTCAACTTTGCTAACGCTCTAGCGGCTAAACTATTGGAACGAGTTGTGTCAAACATAAAGCATTGGTTAGATAATTTAAAGTGATCTCAGGAAAGTCTTTAATCTTTGTTCTACTACTATCAGGTGCTTGGAAATAGTCTCATTTTTGTTTCAACTTTGTTAACGCTCTAGCGGCTAAACAATTAGAACGAGTTGGGTCAAACATAAAGCGTTGGTTAGATAATTTAAAGAGCTCTCAGGAAAGTCTTCAATCTTTCTTCTACTGCTATCAGGGGCTTGGTAATAGTCACATTTTTGTTTCAACTTTGCTAACGCTCTAGCGGCTAAACAATTAGAACGAGTTGGATCAAACATAAAGCGTTGGTTATATAATTTAAAGAGCCATCAGGAAAGTCTTCAATCTTTATTCTACTCCTATCAGGGGCTTGGAAATAGTCACATTTTTGTTTCACTTTTATTAATGCTCTAGCGGGTAAACTATTTAAACGAGGTTAGTCAAACATAAAGCGTTGGTTAAATAATTTAAAGAGCTGTCAGGAAAGTTGTCAGTCTTTGTTCTACTACTATCAGGGGCTTGGTAATAGTCACATTTTTGTTTCAACTTTGCTAACGCTCTAGCGGCTAAACTATTGGAACGAGTTGGGTCAAACATAAAGCGTTGGTTAGATAATTTAAAGAGCTCTCAGAAAAGTCTTCAATCTTTATTCTACTCCTATCAGGGGCTTGGAAATAGTCACATTTTTGTTTTACTTTTATTAATGCTCTAGCAGGTAAACTATTTTAACGAGGTTAGTCAAACATAAAGCATTGGTTAGATAATTTAAAGTGCTCTCAGGAAAGTCTTTAATCTTTGTTCTACTACTATCAGGCGCTTGGAAATAGTCACATTTTTGTTTCACTTTTGATAACGCTCTACTCCTATCAGGGGCTTGGAAATAGTCACATTTTTGTTTCACTTTTATTAATGCTCTAGCGGGTAAACTATTTAAACGAGGTTAGTCAAACATAAAGCATTGGTTAGATAATTTAAAGAGCTTTCAGAAAAGTCTTCAAGCTTTCTTCTACTCCTATCAGGGGCTTGGAAATAGTCACATTTTTGTTTCAACTTTGCTAACGCTCTAGCGGCTAAACTATTGGAACGAGTTGGGTCAAACATAAAGCGTTGGTTAGATAATTTAAAGAGCTCTCAGGAAAGTCTTCAATCTTTATTCTACTCCTATCAGGGGCTTGGAAATAGTCACATTTTTGTTTCACTTTTATTAATGCTCTAGCGGGTAAACTATTTAAACGAGGTTAGTCAAACATAAAGCATGGGTTAGATAATTTAAAGTGCTCTCAGGAAAGTCTTTAATCTTTGTTCTACTACTATCAGGCGCTTGGAAATAGTCACATTTTTGTTTCACTTTTGATAACGCTCTAGCGGGTAAACTGTTTGAACGAGTTGGGTCAAACATAAAGCATTGGTTAGATAATTTAAAGAGCTCTCAGGAAAGGCATTAATTTTTCTTCTACATCTACCAGGGGCTTGGCAATAGTCACATTTTTGTTTCAACTTTGCTTACGCTCTGAGGCTAAACTATTGAAACGAGGTGAGTCAAACATAAAGCATTGGTTAGATAATTTAAAGAGCTCTCAGGAAAGTCATTAATTTTTCTTCTACATCTACCAGGGGCTTGGCAATAGTCACATTTTTGTTTCAACTTTGCTAACGCTCTGAGGCTAAACTATTGAAACGAGGTGAGTCAAACATAAAGCATTGGTTAGATAATTTAAAGAGCTTTCAGGAAAGTATTCAGTCTTTCTTCTATTCCTATCAGGGGCTTGGCAATAGTCACATATTTGTTTCAACTATGCTAACGCTCTAGCGTCTAAACTATTTGAACGAGGTGAGTCACACATAAAGCGTTGGTTAGATAATTTAAAGAGCTGTCAGGAAAGTCTTTAATCTTTGTTCTACTCTTATCAGGGGCTTGGAAATAGTCACATTTTTGTTTCACTTTTGATAACGTTTTAGCGGGTAAACTGTTTGAACGAGGTGAGTCAAACATAAAGCGTTGGTTAGGTAACTTAAAGAGCTGTCAGGAAAGTTGTCAATCTTTGTTCTACTACTTTTAGGGGCTTGGTAATAGTCAGATATTTGTTTCAACTTTGTTAACGCTCTAGCGGCTAAACTATTTGAACGAGGTGAGTCAAACATAAAGCATTGGTTAGATAATTTAAAGAGCTTTCAGGAAAGTATTCAGTCTTTCTTCTATTCCTATCAGGGGCTTGGTAATAGTCACATTTTTGTTTCAACTTTGTTAACGCTCTAGCGGCTAAACTATTGGAACGAGTTGTGTCAAACATAAAGCATTGGTTAGATAATTTAAAGAGCTCTCAAGAAAGTCTTCAATCTTTCTTCTACTCCTATCAGGGGCTTGGAAATAGTCACATTTTTGTTTCACTTTTATTAATGCTCTAGCGGGTAAACTATTTAAACGAGGTTAGTCAAACACAAAGCATTGGTTAGATAATTTAAAGAACTCTCAGGAAAATCTTCACTCTTTCTTCTACTCCTATCAGGGGCTTGGCAATTGTCACATTTTTGTTTCAACTTTGCTAACGCTCTAAGGCTAAACTATTTGAATGAGGTGGGTCGAACATAGAGCATTGGTTAGATAATTTAAACAATTGAGTTGAACCATCTCAATATCGATTGCTAAATGTGTATATACAACAAATTCGACTTTATGCCTAAATATAAGACTATGGAATTATGGCTTTTTGTCAACTTCAGTTCCCTAAAGGAGGTTTATGAACTTAAATATGTTAAACCAGTTATCTGAAGCATTTCGATATCGATTGCGAAATGTGTATATACATAAAATCGACTTTATACCTAAATATAAAATTATAACATTACGGAATTCTTCTAAATGCACTGCCGTTATACCGCAAAAGGCTTTATGTAGACTTCAGTATGCTAAAAAATGTTTATTAACTTAATATGTTAAACTTATGATTTGAAGCATTTCGATATCGATAGCTAAAACAAAAAAATCGACTTTATACCTAAATATAAGATTACGGAATTCTTCTACATGCACTGTCGTTATGCCGCCATGGCTCTATATCACCTTCATTACGTTAAAGAAGGTTAATTAACTTAAACATGTTAAACTAATGATTTGAAGCATTTCGATATCGATTGCTAAATGTGTATATAAAAGAAAATCGACTTTATATCTAAATATAAGATTACGTAATTCTTCTAAATGCTTTGCCGTTATGCCGTTAAGGCGTTTGTAGACTTCAGTAAGATAAAGAGGGTTAATTAACTTAAATATGTTAAACTAATGATTTGAAGCATTTCGATATCGATTGCTAGATGCGTATATACAACAAAATCGACTTTATACCCAAATATAAGATTACGGAATTCTTCTACATGCACTGTCGTTATGCCGCCATGGCTTTATATCACCTTCATTACGTTAAAGAAGGTTAACTAACTTAAATATGTTAAACTAATGATTTGAAGCATTTCAATATCGATTGCTAAATGTGTATGTACAACAAAATCGGCTTTATACCTAAATATAAGATAACGGAATTCATATAAATATACTGCCGTTATGCCGTGATGGCTTTATGTAAACTTTAGTAAGATAAAGAAGGTTAATTAACTTAAATATGCTAAACCAGTTATCTGATGCATTTCGATATCGATTGCTTAATGTGTAAATACAAGAAAATCGACTTTGTACCTAAATATAAGATTACGGAATTCTTCCAAATGCACTGCCATTATACCGTTATGGCTTTATGTTAACTTCAGTTTGTTAAAGAAGGTTTATTAACTTAAATATGTTAAACCAGGTATTTGAAGCATTTCGATATCGATTGCTTAATGCATATATAAAAGAAAATCGACTTTATACCTAAATATAAGACTACGGAATTTTTCCAAATGTACTGTCGTTATGCCGCCATGGCTTTATATCAACTTCAATACCTTAAAGAAGGTTAATAAACTTAAATTTGTTAAACTAATGATTTGAAGCATTTCGATATCGATAGCTAAATGTGTATGTAAAAAAAAAATCGAATTTATACCTAAACATAAGATTACGGAATTCTTCCAAATGTACTGTCGTTATGCCGCCATGTCTTTATGTCACCTTCATTACGTTAAAGAAGGCAAATTAACTTAAATATGTTAAACTAATGATTAGAAGCATTTCGTTATCGATCGCTAAATGTGTATATACAACAAAATCGACTTTATACCTAAATATAAGATTACGGAATTCTTCTGCATGCACTGTCGTTATGCCGCCATGCTTTATAACACCTTCCTTACGTTAAAGAAGGTTAACTAACTTAAATATGTTAAACGAATGATTTGAAGCATTTCGATATCGATTGCAAAATGTGTATGTACAACAAAATCGACTTTATACCTAAATATAAGATAACGGAATTCATATAAATCTACTGCCGTTATGCCGTGATGGCTTTATGTAAACTTCAGTAAGATAAAGAAGGTTAATTAATTTAAATATGCTAAACGGGTTATTTGAAGCATTTCGATATCGATTGCAAAATGTGTATATAAAAGAAAATCGAATTTATGCCTAAATTTAAGACTACGGAATTCTTCCAAATGCAGTGCCGTTATGGCTTTATGTCAACTTCAGTTCGCTAAAGGAGGTTTATTAACTTAAATATGTTAAACCAGTTATCTGAAGCATTTCCATATCGATTGCGAAATGTATATATACAAGAAAATCGGCTTTATACTTAAATATAAAATTAAAACATTACGGAATTCTTCTAAATGCACTGCCGTTATACCCTTAAGGCTTTATGTAGACTTCAGTATGCTTAAAAATGTTTATTAACTTAATATGTTAAACTAATGATTTGAAGCATTTCGATATCGATAGCTAAAACTGTATATACAAGAAAATCGACTTTATGCCTAAATATAAGATTACGGAATTCTTCTAAATGCACTGCCGTTATGCCGCCATGGCTATAAGCCAACTTCCGTTCGTTAAAGAAGGTTTATTAACTTAAACTTTGAAGCATTTCGATATCGATTTCTGAATGTGTATATACAAGAAAATCGACCTTATACATAAATATAAGATTACGGAATTCTTCTAAATGCACTGTCGTTATGCCGCCATGGTTTTATTACGTTAAAGAAGGTTAACGAACTTAAATATGTTAAACGAATGATTTGAAGCATATCGATATCGATAGCTAAAAGTGTATATACAAGAAAATCGACTTTTTACCTAAATATAAGATTACGGAATTCTTCTAAATGCACTGCCGTTATGCCGCCATAGCTTTAAGCCAACTTCCGTTCGTTAAAGAAGGTTTATTAACCTAAATATGTTAAACTAATGATAAATGTGTATATACAACAAAATCGACTTTATACATAAATATACGATAGTAGAATTCTTCTAAATGCACTGTCGTTATGCCGCTATGGCTTTATGCCAGCTTCCGTTCGTTAAAGAAGGTTAATTAACTTAAATATGTTAAACTAATGATTTGAAGCATTTCGATATCGATTGCTAAATGTGTATATACAAGAAAATCGACTTTATGCCTAAATATAAGACTATGGAATTATGGCTTTATGTCAACTTCAGTTCGCTAAAGGAGGTTTATTAACTTAATTATGTTAAACCATTATTTGAAGCATTTCGATATCGATTGCTAAAGTGTATATACAAGAAAATCGACTTTATACCTAAATATAAGATTACGGAATTCTTCTAAATGCACTGCCGTTATACCGTTAATGGCTTTATGTAGACTTCAGTATGTAAAGAAGGTTAATTACTTAAATATGTTAAACTAATGATTTGAAGCATTTCGATATCGATTGCTAAATGTGTATATACAAAAAATCGACTTTATACCTAAATATAAGATTACGGAATTCTTCTAAATGCACTGCCGTTATGCCGTATGGCTTTAGCCAACTTCCGTTCGTTAAAGAAGGTTTATTACTTAAATATGTTAAACTAATTATTTGAAGCATTTCGATATCGATTGCTAAATGTGTATATACAAGAAAATCGACTTTATACCATAAATATAAGATTCGGAATTCTTCCAAATGCACTGCGTTATGCCGTATGGCTTTATGTCGACTTCAGTACGCTAAAGAAGGTTAATTAACTTAAATATGTTAAACTAATGATTTGAAGCATTTCGATATCGATTGCTAAATGTGTATAATACAAGAAAATCGACTTTATACCTAAATATAAATTACGGAATTCTTCTAATGCACTGCCGTTATGCCGCCATGGCTTTATAGCACTTCAGTTCGTTAAAGAAGGTTAATTAACTTAAATATGTTAAACTAATGATTTGAAGCATTTCGATATCGATTGCTAAATGTGTATATACAAGAAAATCGACTTATACCTAAATATAAGATTACGGAATTCTTCTAAATGCACTGTCGTTATGCCGCCATGGCTTTATATCACTTCATTCGTTAAAGAAGGTTAATTAACTTAAATATGTTAAACTAATGATTTGAAGCATTTCGATATCGATTGCTAAATGTGTAAATACAAGAAAATCGACTTTATACCTAAATATAAGATTACGGAATTCTTCAAACATGCACTGTCGTGATGCCGCCATGGCTTTATATCACCTTCATTACGTTAAAGAAGGTTAATTAACTTAAATATGTTAAACTAATGATTTGAGGCATTTCGATATCGATTGCTAAATGTGTATATACAACAAAATCGACTTTATACCTAAATATAAGATTACGAAATTCTTCCAAATGTACTGTCGTTATGCCGCCATGGCTTTATATCGACTTCAATACGTTAAAGAAGGTTAATTAACTTAAATATGTTAAACTAATGATTTGAAGCATTTCGATATCGATTGCTAGATGTGTATATACAACAAAATCGACTTTATACCCAAATATAAGATTACGGAATTCTTCTAAATGCACTGTCGTTATGCCGCCATGGCTTTATATCACCTTCATTACGTTAAAGAAGGTTAACTAACTTAAATATGTTAAACTAATGATTTGAAGCATTTCAATATCGATTGCTAAATGTGTATGTACAACAAAATCGACTTTATACCTAAATGTAAGATAACGGAATTCATATAAATGTACTGCCGTTATACCGTTATGGCTTTATTAAAACTTTAGTAAGATAAAGAAGGTTAATTAACATGAATATGCTAAACCAGTTATCTGATGCATTTCGATATCAATTGCTTAATGTGTAAATACAAGAAACTCGACTTTATACCTAAATATAAGATTACGGAATTCTTCCAAATGCACTGCCGTTATACCGTTATGGCTTTATGTTAACTTCAGTTTGTTAAAGAAGGTTTATTAACTTAAATATGTTAAACCAGGTATTTGAAGCATTTCGATATCGATTGCTTATGTGTATATACAACAAAATCGACTTTATATCTAAATATAAGACTACGGAATTCTTCTACATGCACTGCCGTTATGCCGCCATGGCTTTATATCAACTTCAATACGTTAAAGAAGGTTAATTAACTTAAATATGTTAAACTAATGATTTGATGCATTTCGTTATCGATTGCTTAATGTGTGTATACAAGCAAATCGACATTATACCTAAATATAAGATTACGGAATTCTTCTAAATGCACTGCCGTTATGCCGCCATGGTTTTATATCACCTTCAGATCGTTAAAAAAGGTTTATTAACTTAAATATGTTGAACTAATGAGTTGAACCATCTCGATATTGATTGCTAATGTGTATATACAACAAAATCGACTTTATACCTAAATATAAGATTACGGAATTCTTCTACATGCACTGCCATTATACCGTTATGGCTTTATGTTAACTTCAGTTTGTTAAAGAAGGTTTATTAACTTAAATATTTTAAACCAGGTATTTGAAGCATTTCGATATCGATTGCTTAATGCATATATAAAAGAAAATCGACTTTATACCTAAATATAAGACTACGGAATTTTTCCAAATGTACTGTTGTTATGCCGCCATGGCTTTATATCAACTTCAATACCTTAAAGAAGGTTAATAAACTTAAATTTGTTAAACTAATGATTTGAAGCATTTCGATATCGATAGCTAAATGTGTATGTAAAAAAAAAATCGAATTTATACCTAAACATAAGATTACGGAATTCTTCCAAATGTACTGTCGTTATGCCGCCATGTCTTTATGTCACCTTCATTACGTTAAAGAAGGCTAATTAACTTAAATATGTTAAACTAATGATTTGAAGCATTTCGTTATCGATCGCTAAATGTGTATATACAACAAAATCGACTTTATACCTAAATATAAGATTACGGAATTATATTGGAAGATAAAGAAGGATAATTAATTTAAATATGCTAAACGGGTTATTTGAAGCATTTCGATATCGATTGCAAAATGTGTATATAAAAGAAAATCGAATTTATGCCTAAATTTAAGACTACGGAATTCTTCCAAATGCAGTGCCGTTATGGCTTTATGTCAACTTCAGTTCGCTAAAGGAGGTTTATTAACTTAAATATGTTAAACCAGGTATTTGAAGCATTTCGATATCGATTGCTTATGTGTATATACAACAAAATCGACTTTATATCTAAATATAAGACTACGGAATTCTTCTAAATGCACTGTCGTTATGCCGCTATGGCTTTATATCACCTTCATTACGTTAAAGAAGGTTAACGAACTTAAATATGTTAAACTAATGATTTGAAACATTTCGATATCGATTGCTAAATGTGTATTTACATGAAAATCGACTTTATACCTAAATATAAGACTACGGAACTCTTCTAAATGCACTGTCGTAATGCCGCCATGGCTTTATATCGACTTCAATACGTTAAAGAAGGTTAACGATCTTAAATATGTTAAACGAATGATTAGAAGCATTTCGATATCGATTGCTAAACTTGTATATACAACAAAATCGATTTTATACCTAAATATAAGATTACGAAATTCTTCCAAATGTACTGTCGTTATGCCGCCATGGCTTTATATCGACTTCAATACGTTAAAGAAGGTTAACGATCTTAAATATGTTAAACGAATGATTTGAAGCATTTCGATATCGATAGCTAAAGGAGTATAGAAGAAAATCGACTTTATACCTAAATATAAGATTACGGAATTCTTCCAAATGCACTGCCGTTATACCGTTATGGCTTTACGTAAACTTCAGTAAGAAAAAGAAGGTTAATTAACTTAAATATGTTAAACTAATGATTTGAAGCATCTCGATATCGATTGCTAAATGTGTATATACAACAAAATCGACATTATACCTAAATATAAGTTTACTTAATTCTTCCAAATGCACTGGCGTTATACCGTTATGGCTTTATGTAAACTTCAGTCAGAGAAAGAAGGTTAATTTACTTAAATATGTTAAACTAATGATTTGAAGCATTTCATTTCAGTAAGATAAAGAAGGTTAATTAACTTAAATATGCTAAACCAGTTATTTGAAGCATTTCGATATCGATTGCTAAATGCGTATATACAACAAAATCGAATTAATGCCTAAATATAAGATTACGGAATTCTTCTAAATGCATTGTCGTTAGGCCGCCATGGCTTATATCATTATTCATTACGTTAGAGAAGGTTAATTATTTTAAATATGTTA
Organism: Bactrocera correcta; assembly: GCA_027475135.1. Lineage (NCBI taxonomy): Eukaryota > Metazoa > Arthropoda > Insecta > Diptera > Tephritidae > Bactrocera > Bactrocera correcta. The sequence goes on along the minus strand of JAPZAG010001078.1, from coordinate 4,359 downwards.
AACTAATGATTTGAAGAATTTCGATATCGATTGCTAAATGCGTATATACAACAAATTCGGCTTTATATCTAAATATAAGATTACGGAATTCTTCGAAATACACTGCCGTTATGCCCTTAAAGCTTTATATAAATTTCAGTACGTTAAAGAAGGTTAATTTACTTAAATATGCTAAACGATTGATTTGAAGCATCTCGATATTGATTACTAAATGTGTATGTACAAGAAAATCGATTTTATACCTAAATAAAAGATTACGGAATTCACCCAAACATACTGCCGTTATGCCGTTATGGCTTTATGTAAACTTCAGTAAGGTAGAGGGGGTTAATTAACCTAAATATGCTAAACCAGTTATACGAAGCATTTCGATATCGATTGCTAAATGCCTATATGCAATAAAATCGAACTTATACCTAAATATAAGATTACGGAATTTTTCTAAATGCACTGTCGTTATGCCGCCATGGCTTTATATCACCTTCATTACGTTAATGAAGGTTAATTAACTTAAATATGTTAAACTAATGATTTGAAGCATTTCGTTATCGATTGCTAAATGTGTATATAAAAGAAAATCGTTTTTATACATAAATACATATAAGATTACGGAATTCTTCTCAATGCACTGCCGTTATGCCGCCATGGCTTTATATCAACTTCAATACGTTAAAGAAGGTTAATTATTTTAAATATGTTAAACTAATGATTTGAAGAAATTCGATATCGCTTGCTAAATGTGTATATACAAGAAAATCAAATTTATACCTAAATATAAGATAACGGATTTCTTCTGAATGCACTGCAGTTATACCCTTAAGGCTTTATGTAGACTTCAGTGCGTTAAAGAACTTTTATTAACTTAGATATGTTAAACTAATGATTTGAAGCATTTCGATATCGATTGCTAAATGTGTATATACAAGAAAATCGACGTTATACCTAAATATAAGGTTACGGAATTTTTCTGAATGCACTGTCGTTATGCCGCCATGGCTTTATATCACCTTCATTACGTTAATGAAGGTTAATTAACTTAAATATGTTAAACTAATGATTTGAAGATTTTCGATATCGCTTGCTAAATGTGTATATACAAGAAAATCGAATTTATACCTAAATATAAGATAACGGATTTCTTCTGAATGCACTGCAGTTATACCCTTAAGGCTTTATGTAGACTTCAGTGCGTTAAAGAACGTTTATTAACTTAGATATGTTAAACTAATGATTTGAAGCATTTCGATATCGATTGCCAAATGTGTATATACAAGAAAATCGACTTTATACCTAAATATAAGATAACGGAATTCTTCTACATGCACTGCCGTTATGCCGCCATGGATTTATGCCAACTTCAGTTTGTTAAAGAAGGTTTATTAACTTAAATATGTTAAACTAATGATTTGAAGATTTTCGATATCGCTTGCTAAATGTGTATATACAAGAAAATCGACTTTCTACCTAAATATAAGATAACGGAATTCTTCTACATGCGCTGCCGTTATGCCGCCATGGATTTATGCCAACTTCAGTTTGTTAAAGAAGGTTTATTAACTCAAATATGTTAAACTAATGAGTTGAAGCATCCCGATATCGCTTGCTAAATGTGTATATACAACAAAATCGACTTTATACCTAAATATAAGAATACGGAATTCTTCCAAATGCACTGCCGTAATACCGCCGTGGCTATATGCCAAATTCAGATCGTTAAAGAAGATTTATTAACTTAAATATGTTAAGCTAATGAGTCGAAGCATCTCGATATCGATTGCTAAATGTGTATATACAACAAAATCGACTTTATACCTAAATATAAGATTACGGAATTCTTCCCAATGCACTGCCGTTATACCGTTATGGCTTTATGTAAACTTCAGTAAGATAAAGAAGGTTAATTAACTTAAATATGTTAAACTAATGATTTGAAGCATTTCGTTATCGATTGCTAAATGTGTATATAAAAGAAAAACGTTTTTATACATAAATATAAGATTACGGAATTCTTCTCAATGCACTGCCGTTATGCCGCCATGGCTTTATATCAACTTCAATACGTTAAAGAAGGTTAATTAACTTAAATATGTTAAACTAATAATTTGAAGCAATTCGATATCGCTTGCTAAATGTGTATATACAAGAAAATCGAATTTATACCTAAATATAAGATAACGGATTTCTTCTGAATGCACTGCAGTTATACCCTTAAGGCTTTATGTAGACTTCAGTGCGTTAAAGAACGTTTATTAACTTAGATATGTTAAACTAATGATTTGAAGCATTTCGATATCGATTGCTAAATGTGTATATACAAGAAAATCGACTTTATACCTAAATATAAGATAACGGAATTCTTCTACATGCACTGCCGTTATGCCGCCATGGATTTATGCCAACTTCAGTTTGTTAAAGAAGGTTTATTAACTCAAATATGTTAAACTAATGAGTTGAAGCATCTCGATATCGCTTGCTTAATGTGTCTATACAACAAAATCGATTTTATACCTAAATATAAGAATACGGAATTCTTCTAAATGCACTGCAGTTATACCGCTAAGGCCTTATGAAGACGTCAGTGCGTTAAAGAAGGTTTATTAACTTAAGTATGTTAAACTAATGATTTGAAGCATTTCGATATCGATTGCTAAATGTGTATATACAAGAAAATCGACTTTATACCTAAATATAAGATTACGGAATTTTTCTGAATGCACTGTCGCTATGCCGCCATGGCTTTATATCACCTTCATTACGTTAATGAAGGTTAATTAACTTAAATATGTTAAACTAATGATTTGAAGATTTTCGATATCGATTGCTAAATGTGTATATACAAGAAAATCGACTTTATACCTATATATAAGATTACGGAATTCTTCTACATGCACTGCCGTTATGCCGCCATGGCTTTATATTAACTTCAGTGCGTTAAAGAAGCTTTATTAACTTTAATATATTAAACTAATGATTTAACGCATTTCGATATCGATTGCTAAATGAGTATATACAGGAAAATCGACTTTATACCTAAATATAAGATTACGGAATTCTTCTACATGCACTGCCGTTATGCCGCCATGGCTTTATGTTAACTTCAGTGCGTTAAAGAAGTTTTATTAACTTATTATATATTAAAATTATGATTTGAAGCATTACGGAATTCTTCTAAATGCACTGCAGTTATACGGTTAAGGCTTTATGAAGACTTCATTACGTTAAAGAAGGTTAATTAACTTAAATATGTTAAACTAATGATTTGAAGATTTACGATATCGACTGCTAAATGTGTAAATACAAGAAAATCATATATATACCTAAATATAAGATTACGGAATTCTTCTACATGCACTGTCGTTATGCCGCCATGGCTTTATATAACCTTCATTACGGTTAAGAAGGTTAATTAACTTAAATATGTTAAACTAATGATTTGAAGCATTTCGATATCGATTGCTAAATGTGTATGTACAACAAAATCGACTTTATACCTAAATAAAAGATTGCGGAATTCTGCCACATATACTGCCGTTAAACTTCAGTAAGATAAAGACGGTTAATTAACTTAAATATGCTAAACCAGTTATTTGAAGCATTTTGATATCGATTGCAAAATGTGTATATACAAGAAAATCGACTTTATACCTAAATATAAGATTACGGAATTCTTCCACATGTACTGTCGTTATGCCGCCACGGCTTTATATCACCTTCAATACGTTAAGGAAGGTTAATTATTTTAAATATGTTAAACTAATGGTTTGAAGAATTTCGATATCGATTGCTATATGTGTAAATACAAGAAAATCGACTTTATACCTAAATATAAAATTATAACATTACGGAATCTTCTAAATGCACTGCCGTTATACCGTTAAGGCTTTATGTAGACTTCAGTAAGCTAAAAAATGTTTATTAACTTAATATGTTAAACTAATGATTTGAAGCATTTCGATATCGATAGCTAAATGTGTATATACAAGAAAATCGACTTTATACCTAAATACAAGATTACGGAATTCTTCTACATGCACTGCCGTTATGCCGTCATGGCTATATGCAAACTTCAGATCGTTAAAGAAGGTTTATTAACTTAAATATGTCAAACTAATGAAGTGAGCCATCTCGATATCGATTGATAAATGTGTATATACAACAAAATCGACTTTATTCCTAGATATAAGATTACGGAATTCTTCCATATGCACTGCTGTTATACCGTTATGGCTTTATGTAAACTTCAGTAAGAAAAAGAATAATAATTAACTTAAATATGTTAAACTAATGATTTGAAGCATATCGATATCGATTGCTAAATGTGTATATACGAGAAAATCGAATTTATACCTAAATATAAGA
>JAPZAG010001077.1:0-41358 GCA_027475135.1 Bactrocera correcta | reverse complement strand
GATAACGGAATTTTTCTAAGTGCACTGCCGTTATGCCGTTAACGCTTTATGTAGACTTCAGTGCGTTAAAGAAGGTTTATTAACTTAAATATGTTAAAGTAATGAGCTGAAGAATTTCGATATCGATTGCTAAATGTGTATATAAAAGCAAATCGATTTCATACCTAAATAAAAGATTACGGAAATTACCCAAATATACTGCCGTTATGCCGTTATGGCTTTTGTAAAGAAGGTTAATTATTTAAATATGTTAAGCTAATGGTTTGAAGCAATTCGATATCGATTGCTAATTGTGTATATACAAGAAAATCGACTTTATACCCAAATATAAGATTATGGAATTCTTCTACGTGCACTGCAGTTATGCCTCCATGGCTATATGCCCACTGCAGATCGTTAAAGAAGGTTTATTAACTTAAATATGTTAAACTAATGAGCTGAAGCATTTCGATATCGCTTGCCAAATATGTATATACAAGAAAATCGAATTTATACCTAAATATAAGATAACGGAATTTTTCTAAATGCACTGCCGTTATGCCATTAACGCTTTACGTAGACTTCAGTGCGTTAAAGAAGCTTTATTAACTTAAATATGTTAAACCAGTTATTTGAAGCATTTCGATATCGATTGCTTAATGCATATATACAAGAAAATCGACTTTATACTTGAATATAAGACTGCGGAATTCTTCTAAATGTACTCTCGTTATGCCGCCATGGCTCTTTATCAACTTCAATACGTTAAAGAAGGTTAGTTAACTTAAATATGATAAACTAATGATTTGAAGCATTTCGATATCGCTTGCTAAATGTGTATATACAAGAAAATCGAATTTATAACTAAATATAAGATAACGGAATTTTTCTAAATGCACTGCCGTTATGCCGTTAACGCTCTATGTAGACTTCAGTGCGTTAAAGAAGGTTTATTAACTTAAATATGTTAAACTAATGATTTGAAGCATTTCGATATCGATTGCTAAATGTGTATATTCAAGAAAATCGACTTTATACCTAAATATAAGATTACGGAATTCTTCCAAATGTACTGTCGTTATGCCGCCATGGCTTTGTATCAACTTCGGTACGTTAAAGAAGGTGAATTATTTTAAATATGTTAAACTAATGGTTTTAAGCATTTCGATATCAACTGCTAAATGTGTAAATACAAAAAAAACCGATTTTACACCTAAATATAAAATTATAACATTACGGAATTCTTCTAAATGCACTGCCGTTATACCGCTAAGGCTTTATGAAGACTTCAGTTAGCTAAAAAATGTTTATTAACTTAATATGTTAAACAAATGATTTGAAGCATTTCGATATCGATAGCTAAATATGTATATACAAGAAAATCGACTTTATACCTAAATATAAGATTATGGAATTCTCCTACGTGCACCGCAGTTATGCCTCCATGGCTATATGCCCACTTCAGATCGTTAAAGAAGGTTTATTAACTTAAATATGTTAAACAAATGAGCTGAAGCATCTCGATATAGATTGCTAAATGTGTATATACAAGAAAAACGATTTTATACCTAAATAAAAGATTACGGAAATTACCCAAATATACTGCCGTTATGCCGTTATGGCGTTTGTAAAGAAGCTTAATTATTTAAATATGTTAAGCTAATGGTTTGCAGCATTTCGATATCGATTGCTAAATGCGTAAATACAAGAAAATCGACTTTATACCTAAGTATAAAATTATAACATTATGGAATTCTTCTAAATGCACTGCCGTTATGCCATTAGGGCCTTATGTAGACTTAAGTGAGTTAAAGGAGGTTTATTAACTTAAATATATTAAACTAATGGTTTGAAGCATTTCGATATCGATTTCTTAATGCATATATACAAGAAAATCGACTTTATACCTAAATATAAGACTACGGAATTGTTCCAACTGTACTGTCGTTATGCCGCCATGGCTCTTTATCAACTTCAATACGTTGAAGAAGGTTAATTAACTTAAATATGTTAAACTAATGATTTAAAGCATTTCGATATCGATTGCTTAATGTGTATATACAAGAAAATCGAATTTATACCTAAATATAAAATTATAACATTACGGAATTCTTCAAAATGCACTGCCGTTATACCGTTAAGGCTTTATGTAGACTTCAGTAAGCTAAAAATGTTTATTAACTTAATATGTTAAACTAATGATTTGAAGCATTTCGATATCGACTTTATACCTCAGTATAAAATTATAACATTATGGAATTCTTCTAAATGCACTGCCGTTATGCCATCAGGGCCTTATGTAGACTTAAGTGAGTTAAAGGAGGTTTATTAACTTAAATATATTAAACTAATGGTTTGCAGCATTTCGATATCGATTTCTTAATGTATATATAAAGAGTGATTTTTTAAGAGCTTGATAATTTTTTTTAAAAAAAAAAAACGCATAAAATTTGCAAAATCTCATCGGTTCTTTATTTGAAACGTTAGATTGGTTCATGACATTTACTTTTTGAAGATAATTTCATTTAAATGTTGACCGCGGCTGCGTCTTAGGTGGTCCATTCGGAAAGTCCAATTTTGGGCAACTTTTTCGAGCATTTCGGCCGGAATAGCCCGAATTTCTTCGGAAATGTTGTCTTCCAAAGCTGGAATAGTTGCTGGCTTATTTCTGTAGACTTTAGACTTGACGTAGCCCCACAAAAAATAGTCTAAAGGCGTTAAATCGCATGATCTTGGTGGCCAACTTACGGGTCCATTTCTTGAGATGAATTGTTGTCCGAAGTTTTCCCTCAAAATGGCAATAGAATCGCGAGCTGTGTGGCATGTAGCGCCATCTTGTTGAAACCACATGTCAACCAAGTTCAGTTCTTCCATTTTTGGCAACAAAAAGTTTGTTAGCATCGAACGATAGCGATCGCCATTCACCGTAAAGTTGCGTCCAACAGCATCTTTGAAAAAATACGGTCCAATGATTCCACCAGCGTACAAACCACACCAAACAGTGCATTTTTCGGGATGCATGGGCAGTTCTTGAACGGCTTCGGGTTGCTCTTCACCCCAAATGCGGCAATTTTGCTTATTTACGTAGCCATTCAACCAGAAATGAGCCTCATCGCTGAACAAAATTAAATCGGACGTAAAGCGCGAAACACATTTCGAACCGAACACTGATTTTGGTAATAAAATTCAATGATTTGCAAGCGTTGCTCGTTAGTAAGTCTATTCATGATGAAATGTCAAAGCATACTGAGCATCTTTCTCTTTGACACCATGTCTGAAATCCCACGTAATCTGTCAAATACTAATGCATGAAAATCCTAACCTCAAAAAAATCACCCGTTACAAAAAAATCGACTTTATACCTAAATATAAAATTATAACATTATGGAATTCTTCTATTTGCACTGCCGTTATGCCATTAGGGCCTTATGTAGACTTTAGTGCGCTAAAGAAGGTTTATTAACTTAAATATGTTAAACTAATGATTTGAAGCATTTCGATATCGATTGCTAAATGTGTATATACAAGAAAATCGAATTTATACCTAAATAAAAGATAACATAATTCTTCTAAATGCACTGCCGTTATGCCGTTAAGGCTTTATGTAGACTTCAGTGAGTTAAAGAAGGTTTATTACTTAAATATGTTAAACTAATGATTTGACGCACTTCGATATCGATTGCTTAATGTGTATATACAAGAAAATCGTCTTTATACTTAAATATAAGATTACGGAATTCTTCCAAATGTTCTGTCGTTATGCCGCCATGGCTGTATGTCAACTTCAATTCGTTAAAGAAGGTTAATTCACTTAAATAAGTTAAACTAATAATTTGAAGCATTTCGATATCGATAGCTAAATGTGTATATACAAGAAAATCGACTTTATACCTAAATATAAGATTACGGAATTTTTCCAAATGCACTGCCGTTATGGCTTTATATCAACTTCAATACGTTAAATAAAGTTAATTAACTTAAATATGTTAAACTAATGATTTGAAGCATTTCGATATCGCTTGCTAAATGAGTATATACAAAAAAGTCGAATTTATACCTAAGTATAAGATAACGGAATTCTTCTAAATGCAGTGCAGTTATACTGTTAAGGCTTTATGTAGACTTCAGTGCGTTAAAGAAGGTTTATTAACTTATATGTGTTAAACTAATGATTTGAAGCATTTCGATACCGATTGCTTAATACGTATATTGAACAAAATCGACTTTATACCTAAATATAAGATTACGGAACTCTTCCAAATGCACTGCCGTTATGCCGTTAAGTCTTTTGTAGACTTCAGTAAGATAAAGAGGATTAATTAACTTAAATCTGTTAAACTAATGATGTGAAGTATATCGGCATCGATTGCTAAATGTGTATATACAAGAAAATCGACTTTATACCTAAATATAAGATTACGGAATTGTTCCAAATGTACTGTCGTTATGCCGCCATGGCTTTGTATCACCTTCAATACGTTAAAGAAGGTTTATTAACTTAAATATGTTAAACTAATGATTTGAAGCATTTCGATATCGATTGCTAAATGAGTATGTACAAGAACATCGAATTCATACATAAATATAAGATTACGTAATTCTTCTAAATGCACTGCCGTTATGCCGTTAAGGCTTTTGCAGACTTCAGTAAGAAAAAGAGGGTTAAGTAACTTAAATATGTTTAACTAATGATTTGAAGCATTTCGATATCGATTGCTAAATGTGTATGTACAAAAAAATCGACTTTATACCTAAATATAAGATTACGGAATTCTTCCAAATTACTGTCGTTACGCCGCCATGGCTTTATTTCACCTTCAATACGTTAAGGATGGTTAATTAACTAAAATATGTTAAACTAATGATTTGGAGCATTTCGATATCGATTGCTAAATATGTAAATACAAGCAAATCGAATTTATACCTAAGTATAAAACTATAACATTACGGAATTCTTCTAAATGCACTGCCGTTATGACGTTAAGGCTTTATGTAGACTTCAGTGAGTTAAAGAATGTTTTTTAACTTAATATGTTAAACTAATGATTTGAAGCATTTCGATATCGATATCTAAATGTGTATATAAAAGAAAATCGACTTTATACCTAAATATAAGATTACGGAATTCTTTTAAATGCACTGAAGTTATCGTTAAGGCTTTATGTAGACTTCAGTGTGTTAAAGAAGGTTTAAGATAAATAACTTGAAAATGTAAAACTAATGATTTGAAGCATTTCGATATCGATTGCTAAATGTGTATATACAAGAAAATCGACTTTACATGTACCTAAATATAAGATTACGGAATTCTTCTAAATGCACTGCAGTTATACCGCTAAGGCTTTATGTAGACTTCAGTGCGTTCAAGAAGGTTTATTAACTTAAATATGTTAAACTAATGATTTGAAGCATTTCGATATCGATAGCTAAATGTGTATATACAAAAAATCGACTTTATACCTAAATATAAGCTAACGGAATTCTTCTACATGCACTGCCGTTATACCGTTAAGGCTTTATGTAGACCTCATAGCTAAATGTGTATATACAAGAAAATCGACTTTATACCTGAATATAAGATTACGGAATTCTTCTACATGCACTGCCGTTATGCCGCCATGGCTTTATGTTAACTTCAATTCGTTAAAGAAACTTATGATTTGAAGCATTTCGATATCGATTGCTAAATATGTAGATACAATAAAATCGACTTTGTACCTAAATATAAGATTACGGAATTCTTTTAAATGCACTGCAGTTATACCGTTAAGGCTTTATGTACACTTCAGTGCGTTAAAGAAGGTTTATTATAAATAACTTGAAAATGTAAAACTAATGATTTAAAGCATTTCGATATAGATTGCTATATGTGTATGTACAACAATATCGACTTTATACCTAAATATAAGATTACGGAATTCTTCTAAATGCACTGCAGTTATACCGTTAAGGCTTTATGTAGACTTCAGTGCGTTCAAGAAGGTTTATTAACTTAAATATGTTAAACTAATGATTTGAAGCATTTCGATATCGATAGCTTAATGTGTATATACAAAAAATCGACTTCATACCTAAATATAAGATAACCGAATTCTTCTACATGCACTGCCGTTATGCCATCATGGCTATGTGCAAACTTCTGATCATTGAAGAAGGTATATTAACTTAAATATGTTAAACTAATGAGTTGAACCATCTCGATATCGATTGCTAAATGTGTATATACAAAAAATCGACTTTATTCCTAAATATAAAATTACGGAATTCTTCCAAATGCACTGCCGTTATACCGTTATGGCTTTATGTAAACTTCAGTAAGAAAAATAAGGATAATTAACTTAAATATGTTAAACTAATGATTTGAAGCATTTCGATATCGATTACTAAATGTGTATATACAAGAAAATCGACTTTATACCTATTTATAAGATAACGGAATTCTTCTACATGCACTGCCGTTATGCCGCCATGATTTTATGCCAACTTCAGTTCTTCGAAGAAAGCTTATTAACTTAAATATGTTAATTTAATGAGTTGAAGCATTTCGATATCGATTGCTAAATATGTAAATACAAGAAAATCGACTTTATACCTTAATATAAGATTACGGAATTCTTCTAAATGCACTGCAGTTATACCGTTAAGGCTTTATGTAGACTTCAGTGCGTTAAAGAAGGTTTATTAACTTTAATATGTTAAACTAATGATTTGAAACATTTCGATATATATATCGACTTTATATCTAAATATAAGATTATACCTAAATATAAGATTACGTAATTCTTCTAAATGCACTGCCGTTATGCCGTTAAGGCTTTATGTAGACTTCAGTAAGCTAAAAAATGTTTATTAACTTAATATGTTAAACTAATGATTTGAAGCATTTCGATATCGATTGCTAAATGTGTATACAAGAAAATCGACTTTATACCTAAATATAAGATTACGGAATTCTTCCAAATTACTGTCGTTATGCCGCCAGGGCTTTATTTCACCTTCAATACGTTACAGATGGTTAATTCACTTAAATATGTTAAACTAATGATTTGAAGCATTTCGATATCGATTGCTAAATATGTAAATACAAGAAAATCGAATTTATACCTTAATATAAGATTACGGAATTCTTCTAAACGCACTGCAGTTATACCGTTAAGGCTTTATGTAGACTTCAGTGCGTTCAAGAAGGTTTATTAACTTAAATATGTTAAACTAATGATTTGAAGCATTTCGATATCGATAGCTAAATGTGTATATACAAGAAAATCGACTTTATACCTAAATATAAGATAACGGAATTCTTCTACATGCACTGCCGTTATGCCATCATGGCTATATGCAAACTTCTGATCATTAAAGAAGGTATATTAACTTAAATATGTTAAGCTAATGAGTTGAACCATCTCGATATCGATTGCTAAATGTGTATATACAAAAAATCGACTTTATTCCTAAATATAAGATTACGGAATTCTTCCAAATGCACTGCCGTTATACCGTTATGGCTTCTTGTAAACTTCAGTAAGAAAAATAAGGATAATTAACTTAAGTATGTTAAACTAATGATTTGAAGCATATCGATATCGATTACTAAATGTGTATATACAAGAAAATCGACTTTATACTTAAGTATAAGATAACGGAATTCTTCTACATGCACTGCCGTTATGCCGCCATGATTTTATGCCAACTTCAGTTCTTCGAAGAAAGTTTATTAACTTAAATATGTTAAACTAATGAGTTGAAGCATTTCGATATCGATTGCTAAATATATAAATACAAGAAAATCGACTTTATACCTTAGTATAAGATTACGGAATTCTTCTAAATGCACTGCAGTTATACCCTTAAGGCTTTATGTAGACTTCAGTGCGTTAAAGAAGGTTTATTAACTTTAATATGTTAAAATAATGATTTGAAACATTTCGATATATATATCGACTTTATATCTAAATATAAGATTATACCTAAATATAATATTACGTAATTCTTCTAAATGCACTGCCGTTATTCCGTTAAGGCTTGATGTAGACTTCAGGAAGATAAATAGGGTTAATTAACTTAAATATGTTAAACTAATGATTTGAAGCATTTCGATAACGATTGGTAAATGTGTATGTACAAAAAAAATCGACTTTATATCTAAATATGAGCTAACGGAATTCATATAAATATACTGCCGTTATGCCGTTATGGCTTTATGTAAACATCAGTAAGATAAAGAAGGTTAATTAACTTAAATATGCTAAACCAGTTATTTGAAGCATTTCGATATCGATGCAAAATGTGTATGTACAAGAAAATCGACTTTATGCCTAAGTATAAGACTACGGAGTTCTTCCAAATGCACTGCCGTTATGCCGTTATGCCGTTATGGCTTTATGTAAACTACAATACGATAAAGAAGGTTGATTATTTTAAATATGTTAAACTAATGGTTTGAAGCATTTCGATATCGACTGCTAAATGTGTAAATACAACAAAATCGACTTTATACCTAAATATAAAATAACGGAATTCTTCTACATGCACTGCCGTTGTGCCGCCATGATTTTATGCCAACTTCAGTTCTTTGAAGAAAGTTTATTAACTTAAATATGTTAAACTAATGAGTTGAAGCATCTCGATATCGATTGCTAAATGGGTATATACAACAAAATCGAATTTATACCTAAACATAAGACTACGGAATTCTTCTATATGCACTGCCGTTATACCGCCATGGCTTTATGTTAATTTCAGTGCGTTAAAGAAGTTTTATTAACTTAAATATGTTAAAATAATGATTTGAAACATTTCGATATATATATCGACTTTATATCTAAATATAAGATTATACCTAAATATAAGATTACGTAATTCTTCTAAATGCACTGCCGTTATGCCGTTAAGGCTTGATGTAGACTTTAGGAAGATAAATAGGGTTAACTAACTTAAATATGTTAAACTAATGATTTGAAGCATTTCGATATCGATTGCTCGATGTGTATATACAACAAATCGATTTTATACCTAAATATAAAATTACGGAATTCTTCTACATGCACTGCCGTTATGCCGCCATGGCTTCATGTCACCTTCAGTAGGTTAAAGAAGGTAATTTAACTTAAATATGTTAAACTAATGATTTGAAGCATTTCGATATCGATTGCTAAATGTGCTAGTACAAGAAACTTGACTTTATAACTAAACATAGGATAACGGAATTCTTCCAAATGCACTGCCGTTAATCCGCCATTTCTTTATGTCAACTTCAGTTCGTTAAAGAAGGTCTGTTAACTTAAATATGTTAAACTAATGATTTGAAGCATTTCGATATCGATTTCTAAATGCATATATACAAGAAAATCGACTTTATACCTAAATATAAGATTACGGAATTCTTCCAAATTACTGTCGTTATGCCGCCATGGCTTTATTTCACCTTCAATACGATAAAGATGGTTAATTAACTAAAATATGTTAAACTAATGATTTGAAGCATTTCGATATCGATTGCTAAATATGTAGATACAAGAAAATCGACTTTTTACCTTAATATAAGATTACGGAATTCTTCCAAAAGCACTGCAGTTATACCGTTAAAGCTTTATGTAGACTTCAGTGTGTTAAAGAAGGTTTATTGTAAATAACTTGAAAATGTAAAACTAATGTTTTGAAGCTTTTCGATATCGATTGCTAAATGTGTATATACAAGAAAATCGACTTTACATATACCTAAATATAGGATTACGGAACTCTTCCAAATGTACTGTCGTTATGCCGCCATGGTTTGTATCAACTACAATACGTTAAAGAAGGTTGATTATTTTAAATATGTTAAACTAATGGTTTGAAGCATTTCGATATCGACTGCTAAATGTGTAAATACAACAAAATCGACTTTATACCTAAATATAAAATTATAACATTACGGATTTCTTCTAAATGCACTGCTGTTATACCGTTAAGGCTTTATGTAGACCTTATTAAGCTAAAAAATGTTTATTAACTTTATATGTTAAACTAATGATTTGAAGCATTTCGATATCGATAGGTAAATGTGTATATACAAGAAAACCGACTTTATACCTAAATATAAGATTACGGAATTTTTCCAAATGTGCTGTCGTTATGCCGCCATGGCTTTATATCAACTTCAATACGTTAAAGAAGGTTAATTAACTTAAATATGTTAAACTAATGATTTGAAGCATTTCGATATCGCTTGCTAAATGTGTATATAAAAGAAAATCGAATTTATACCTAAATATAAGATAACGGAATTATTCTAAACGCACTGCCGTTATGACGTTAAGGCTTTATGTAGACTTCAGTAAGATAGAGGGGAATAATTATCTTAAATATGTTAAACTTATGATTTGAAGCATTTCGATATCTATTGCTAAGTGAGTATATACAAGAAAATCGACTTTATACCTAAATATAAGATTATGGAATTCTTCTAAATGCACTGCCGTTATGCCGCCATGGCTTCATGTCACCATCGGTAGGTTAAAGAAGGTAATTTAACTTAAATATGTTAAACTAAAGATTTGAAGCATTTCGATATCGATAGCTAAATGTGCTAGTACAAGAAACTTGACTTTATACCTAAACATAGGATAACGGAATTCTTCCAAATGCACTGCCGTTAATCCGCCATGGCTTTATGTCAACTTCAGTTCGTTAAAGAAGGTTTGTTAACTTAAATATGTTAAACTAATGATTTGAAGCATTTCGATATCGATTGCTAAATGCGTATATTGAAAAAAATCGACTTTATACCTAAATATAAGATTACGGAACTCTTCCAAATGCACTGCCGTTATGCCGCTAAGGCTTTTGTAGACTTCAGTAAGATAAAGAGGATTAATTAACTTAAATCTGTTTAACTAATAATGTGAAGCATTTCGATATCGATAGCAAAATGTGTATATACAAGAAAATCGACTTTATACCTAAATATAAGATTACGGAATTGTTCCAAATGTACTGTCGTTATGCCGCCATGGCTTTGTATCACCTTCAATACGTTAAAGAAGGTTTGTTAACTTAAATATGTTAAACTAATGATTTGAAGCATTTCGATATCGATTGCTAAATGCGTATATTGAAAAAAATCGACTTTATACCTAAATATAAGATTACGGAACTCTTCCAAATGCACTGCCGTTATGCCGCTAAGGCTTTTGTAGACTTCAGTAAGATAAAGAGGATTAATTAACTTAAATCTGTTTAACTAATAATGTGAAGCATTTCGATATCGCTTGCTAAATGTGTATATACAAGAAAATCGAATTTATACCTAAATATAAGATAACGGAATTCATATAAATATACTGCCGTTATGCCGTTATGGCTTTATGTAAACTTCAGTAAGATAAAAAAGGTTAATTAACTTAAATATGCTAAACCAGTTATTTGAATCATTTCGATATCGATTGCAAAATGTGTATGTACAAGAAAATCGACTTTATGCCTAAATATAAAACTACGGAATTCTTCCAAACGCACTGCCGTTATGGCTTTATATTAACTTCAGTTCGTTAAAGAAGGTTTATTAACTTTAATATGTTAAACTAATGATTTGAAGCATTTCGATATCGATTGCTTAATGCATATATACAAGAAAATCGACTTTATACCTAAATATAAGGCTACGGAATTCTTCCAAATGTACTGTCGTTATGCCGCCATGGCTCTTTATCAACTTCAATACGCTAAAGAAGGTTAATTAACTTAAATATGTTATACTAATGATTTGAAGCATTTCGATATCGCTTGCTCAATGTGTATATACAGGGTAGGCCATTTAAAATTGACCCATCTGGCAACGCTGTAACTTTTAACAGCGCTGACAAATCAGCTAATGTCATACCGCGTTAGAAGCGTCATTCGAAGACAATTTATACCATGGAACAGTACACTCCAAAAGAACGCGCTGAAATTGTTCAGCTTTATATTCAAAATAACTTTTCAATTGTGATAACTCAACGTGCGTTTCGCAAAAAAAATAAAGAGAAAAGTGCTCCAGTTAAGAACACAATTAAGTCTTTATACGCAAAATTTGTGAACACCGGTAATCTCAGTAATGCCAGTCATGCATCCAGACAACGCACAAGACGTTCTGATGAAAATATCGAAGCTGTACGAGCCAGTATTGAGGAGACTCCATCGACATCGAGTTATCGCCGCTCTCAGGAATTAGACATCTCTCGCACCACTCTCCGACGCATAATTCATAAAGATTTGAAGATGTTTCCATATAAAATTCAAATGGCACAAAAACTAAACCCAGCTGATTATCCGCGACGCCTTAATTTTGGCAAACAAACAAATGGGTCAACTTTAAATGGCCTACCCTGTACAAGAAAATAGAATTTATACCTAAATATAAAATTATAACATTACGAAGTTCTTCTAAATGCACTGCCGTTAGGCTTTATGTAGACTACAGTAAGCTAAAAAATGTTTATTAACTTAATATGTTAAACTAATGATTTCAAGCATTTCGATATGGATATCTAAATGTGTATATAAAAGAAAATCGACTTCATACCTAAATATAAGATTACGGAATTCTTCCAAATGCACTGCCGTTATGGCTTTATGTCAACTGCAATACGTTAAAGAAGGTTAACTAACTTAAATATGTTAACCTAATGATATGAAGCATTTCGATATCGCTTGCCAAATATGTATATACAAGAAAATTGAATGTATACCTAAATATAAGATAACGGAATTCTTCTAGATGCACTGCCGTTATGCCGTTAACGCTTTATGTAGACTTCAGTGCGTTAAAGAAGGTTTATTAACTTAAATATGTTAAACTAATGATTTAAAGCATTTCGATATCGATTGCTTAATGTGCATATACAAGAAAATTGACTTTATACCTAAATATAAGATTACGGAATTCTTCCAATCCTACTGTCATTATGCCGCCATGGCTTTGTATCAACTTCAATACGTTAAAGAAGGTTAATTATTTTAAATGTGTTAAACTAATGGTTTGAAGCATTTCGATATCGATTGCTAAATGTGCAAATACAAGAAAATCGACTTTATACCTAAAAATAAAATTATAAGATTACGGAACTCTTCCAAATGCACTGCCGTTATGCCGTAAAGGCTTTATGTAAACTTTAGTAAGCTAAAAAATGTTTATTAATTTAATATGTTAAACAAATGATTTGAAGCATTTCGATATCGATAGCTAAATATGTATATACAAGAAAATCGACTTTATACCTAAATATAGGATTACGGAATTCACTCAAATATACTGCCGTTATGCCGTTATGGCTTTATTTAAACTTCAGTAAGTTTAAGAAGGTTAATTAACCTAAATATGCTAAACCAGTTATTTGAAGATTTTCGATATCGATTGCTAAATGTGTAAATACAAGAAACTCGACTACATACCTAAATATAAGATTACGGAATTCTTCCAAATGCACTGCCGTTATGGCTTTATATCAACTTCAACACGTTAAAGAAGGTTAATTAACTTAAATATGTTAAACTAATGATTTGAAGCATTTCGATATCGCTTGCCAAATATGTATATACAAGAAAATCGAATTCATACCTATATATAAGACTACGGAATTCTTCCAAATGTACTGTCGTTATGCCGTTAACACTTTATGTAGACTTCAGTGCGTTAAAGAAGGTTTAATAACTTAAATATGTTAAACTAATGATTTGAAGCATTTCGATATCGATTGCTAAATGTGTATATACAAGAAAATCGACCTTATACCAAACTAAAAGATTACGGAATTCTTCCAAATGTACTGTCATTATGCCGCCAAGGCTTTGTACCAACTTCAATACGTTAAAGAAGGTTAATTTTTTTTAAATATGTTAAACTAATATTTTGAAGCATTTTGATATCGCTTGCTAAATGAGTATATAAAAGAAAGTCGAATTTATACCTAAATATAAGATAACGGAATTCTTCTAAATGCAGTGCAGTTATACCGTTAAGGCTTTATGTAGACTTCAGTGCGTTAAAGAAAGTTTATTAACTTAAATATGTTAAACTAATGATTTGAAGCATTTCCATATCGATTGCTTAATGCGTATATTGAACAAAGTCGACCTTATACCTAAATATAAGATTACGGAACTCTTCCAAATGCACTGCCGTTATGCCGTTAAGGCTTTTGTAGACTTCAGTAAGATAAAGAGGATTAATTAACTTAAATCTGTTAAACTTATGATGTGAAGCATATCGGCATCGATTGCTAAATGTGAATATACAAGAAAATCGACTTTATACCTAAATATAAGATTATGGAATTGTTCCAAATGTACTGTCGTTATGCCGCCATGGCTTTGTATCACCTTCAATACGTTAAAGAAGGTTTATTAACTTAAATAAGTTAAACTAATGATTTGAAGCATTTCGTTATCGATTGCTAAATGAGTATGTACAAGAAAATCGAATTCATACCTAAATATAAGATTACGTAATTCTTCTAAATGCACTGCCGTTATGCCGCTAAGGCTTTTGCAGACTTCAGTAAGAAAAAGAGGGTTAAGTAACTTAAATATGTTTAACTGATGATTTGAAGCATTTCGATATCGATTGCTAAATGTGCTAGTACAAGAAATTTGACTTTATACCTAAACATAGGATAACGGAATTCTTCCAAATGCACTGCCGTTAATCCGCCATGGCTTTATGTCAACTTCAGTTCGTTAAAGTAGGTTTGTTAACTTAAATATGTCAAAGTAATGATTTAAAGCATTTCGATATCGATTTCTAAATGCAAACATACAAGAAAATCGACTTTATACCTAAATATAAGATTACGGAATTCTTCCAAATTACCGTCGTTATGCCGCCATGGCTTTATATCACCTTCAATACGTTAAAGTTGGTTAATTAACATAAATATGTTAAACTAATGATTTGAAGCATTTCGATATCGATTGCTAAATATGGAAATACAAGAAAATCGACTTTATACCTTAATATAAGATTACGGAATTCTTCTTAATGCACTGCAGTTGTACCGTTAAGGCTTTATGTAGACTTCAGTGTGTTAAAGAAGGTTTATTTTAAATAACTTGAAAATGCAAAACTAATGATTTGAAGCATTTCGATATCGATTGCTAAATGTGTATATACAAGAAAATCGAATATACATATACCTAAATATAAGATTACGGAATTCTTCCAAATGTACTGTCGTTATGCCGCCATGGTTTGTATCAATTACAATACGATAAAGAAGGTTGATTATTTTAAATATGTTAAACTAATGGTTTGAAGCATTTCGATATCGACTGCTAAATGTGTAAATACAACAAAATCGACTTTATACGTAAATATAAAATTATAACATTACGGATTTCTTCTAAATGCACTGCCGTTATACCGTTAAGGCTTTATGTAGACCTCATTAAGCTAAAAAATGTTTATTAACTTAATATGTTAAACTAATGATTTGAAGCATTTCGATAAATAGCTAAATGTGTATATACAAGAAAATCGACTTTATACCTGAATATAAGATTACGGAATTCTTCTACGTGCACTGCCGTTATGCCGCCATGTCCTTATATCAACTTCAATATGTTAAAGAAGGTTAAATAACTTAAATATGTTAAACTAATGATTTGAAACATTTCGATATCGCTTGCTAACTGTGTATATATAAGAAAATCGAATTTATACCTAAATATAAGATAACGGAATTCTTCTAAACGCACTGCCGTTATGCCGTTAAGGCTTTATGTAGACTTCAGTAAGATAGAGGGGAATAATTAACTTAAATATGTTAAACTTATGATTTGAAGCATTTCGATATCGATTGCTAAATATGTAAATACAAAAAAATCGACTTTGTACCTAAATATAAGATTACGGAATTCTTTTAAATGCACTGCAGTTATACCGTTAAGGCTTTATGTAGACTTCAGTGCGTTAAAGAAGGTTTATTATAAATAACTTGAAAATGTAAAACTAATGATTTGAAGCATTTCGATATCGATTGCTAAATGAGTATATACAAGAAAACCGACTTTATACCTAAACATAGGATAACAGATTTCTTCCAAATGCACTGCCGTTAATCCGCCATGGTTTTATGTCAACTTCAGTTCGTTAAAGAAGGTTTGTTAACTTAAATATGTTAAACTAATGATTTGAAGCATTTCGATATCGATTGCTAAATATGTAGATACGAGAAAATCGACTTTATTCCTTAATATAAGATTACGGAATTCTCCTAAATGCACTGCAGTTATACCGCCATGGCTTTATGTTAACTTCAGTGCGTTAAAGAAGGCTTATTAACTTTAATATGTTAAACTAATGATTTGAAGCATTTCGATATCGATTACTAAATGTGTATACACAAGAAAATCGACTTTACATATACCTAAATATAAGATTACGGAATTCTTCCAAATGTACTGTCGTTATGCCGCCATGGTTTGTATCAACTACAATACGATAAAGAAGGTTAATTATTTTAACCTTCAAGAAGTCGCGCGTAGTCTTTTCGACCGCCCATGGTGAATAAAGTATTATAATTTTTGTGTATATAATCCCAGATATTTGGTAGCTCTAGTAGCTTGAGGTTAGTTCATTTCCAATCGAATGCACTATTTCCGTCTCTTTTTAACGCTTGTCGACTGTTTATAGCGAGCATTTACTTCAGTTGCCTCTCGTCGTCGAAAAGACTACGCGAATAAGTGAAAGTGAAATAATGAAATTTCTCCTAGAGGAAGATGATGAAAGTGATGAAACTTTAAGTGATGAAGGATCAGAAGTCTCTGACCCCTTGTCTGATGTGGAATGTAATGAGGAATCAGAAATATCTGAATGTAGACCAGATGTGGAATCTGATGAAGAAATGGAACATTCAAACGTAGAAAGTAACTCGGAAGAGGAAAACATTCCTTTCGCTGATAGAGCTGCATACTTCATGGCACGTGATCATGTTACAAAATGGAAAAAATCAAATAGTGATAGAGTCAGGTATCCACCCCATAATATTCTGACTCAAGAGGCTGGTGTTCTTGGAAAAGGCGTGGGCGTAACAACATCTCTAAAAGCATGGGATTTGTTCATATGCGATAAAATTATAACGACAGTAGTAAAATATACTAACGAATTTATACAGAAAAAAGAAAGCGCGTACTCCAGAGTTCGAGATTGTAAAACTACCGATTCTGTTGAGATTCGGGCCCTGTTCGAATTATTATATATTGCTGGAACCTTACGTATGTCTCATGGAAACTTGGAGGATGTGTATAGTGATGCTACTGGTATTGTCATATTTCCAAATACTATGCCTTTGAAAAGGATGAAATTTCTTCTAAACTCTCTTCGGTTTGATGATGCATCCACAAGAAGTTTTCGCCGAGCCCAAGATAAAGCTGCGCCCATACGAGAAGTGCTAAATATGTTCACAGAAAACTGCCTTTCTCCTTATTCTGTTGGTAAGAATGTTGTAATAGATGAAATGATGTGCGGATTCCGCGGAAAATGTCCTTTTAGACAATACAACAAATCAAAACCTGACAAATATGGGCTAAAGATTTATGCACTAGTGGATTCAAAAAACTTTTACACGTTGAATATTGAGCTTTATGCTGGAAGACAACCAGAAGGACCTTTTCAAATCAGTAATTCAGGAAGTGATGTTGTAAAAAGGTTAATTTCACTAATTTCTGGAACCGGACGAAATTTGACCATTGATAACTGGTTCACCAGCATTCCTTTGGTAAAAGATTTAGCCACAAATGATAAAATGTCTGTTGTTGGCACTTTGCGTAAAAATAAAAAAGAAATTCCCCCGTGTTTCATTGCGAAGGGAAATCCGATCTGTTGTTCTGATTTCATCACTTCATCGTACAGCTGAAATTGACACCAGCACTAACGAGAAACGAAAACCAGCTATTATAACTTTTTACAATAAAACAAAAGGTGGAGTTGATGAAGTGGATAAAAAGGTAAAACTGTATTCCGTATCAAGGAAGTGCAATAGGTGGCCATTGACGCTCTTTTTTCGCTTGCTAAATATTGCTGGAGTAAACTCATTGGTATTTTTGAGAGAAAATGGTGTAGTTATCAAAAAAAGACGTACATTTCTACGCGAATTGGGAATAGAAATGACGAAAGAACATATGAAAAGAAGAGCTGATAAAAACTTACCAAGAAATTTGAAAAGAAATATAAGAGGTTTTTTGAAATTAGATGATGAGCCCAATAGTGAGGCAAGTACATCCGAAGTCAGTAGAGGAAGCTGCAAAATATGTCCAGCAAAAAAAAGAAGGCAGACAAAAACCCAATGCAAAATCTGCGAAAGAAATATTTGTCGAGACCACACGGTATTTATTTGCAATGAGTGTTTTGTGACCGATGAATCTGATGAATCTGACTATTGAACTATTCTAACTTTCTAATAAGATATTAATGTATTTACTTTCTTTTCAATGTATTCTATGACTTTTATGTTTTCCCCAAATTTTGAAAAAAATTTGTTTGGTTTTGTGTTAAGATTAACGAATTTACTTTGCATTCAATGAATTATATTACTTTTAATGTTTTTCCCTCATTTATTATAACAAAAAAAATACTTTTCCTGTAAAATATTATTTTATGATTACATAATACTTAAAACTAATAAAAAAAATGAATTCCACAACTTTATCCACTTTAAATCTCACATCTCAAATGAGGCGTCGAAAAGACTACGCGCGACCGCTTTTGTTACAAAAGATGGCGCGCCCGCTTGAAGGTTAAATATGTTAAACTAATGGTTTGAAGCATTTCGATATCGACTGCTAAATGTGTAAATACAACAAAATCGACTTTATACCTAAATATAAAATTATAACATTACGGATTTCTTCTAAATGCACTGCCGTTATACCGTTAAGGCTTTATGTAGACCTCATTAAGCTAAAAAATGTTTATTAACTTAATATGTTAAACTAATGATTTGAAGCATTTCGATATCGATAGCTAAATGTGTATATACAAGAAAATCGACTTTATACCTGAATATAAGATTACGGAATTCTTCTACATGCACTTCCGTTATGCCGCCATGGCTTTATATCAACTTCAATATGTTAAAGAAGGTTAAATAACTTAAATATGTTAAACTAATGATTTGAAACATTTCCATATCGCTTGCTAAATGAGTATATACAAGAAAATCGAATTTATACCTAAATATAAGATAAGGGAATTCTTCTAAACGCACTGCCGTTATGCCGTTAAGGCTTTATGTAGACTTCAGTAAGATAGAGGGGAATAATTAACTTAAATATGTTAAACTAATGATTTGAAGCATTTCGATATCGATTCCTAAATAAGTAAATACAAAAAAATCGACTTTGTATCTATATATAAGATTACGAAATTCTTTTAAATGCACTGCAGTTATACCGTTAAGGCTTTATGTAGACTTCAGTGCGTTAAAGAAGGTTTATTATAAATAACTTGAAAATGTAAAACTAATGATTTGAAGCATTTCGATATCGATTGCTAAATGAGTATATACAAGAAAATCGACTTTATACCTAAATATAAGATTATAAAAATCTTCTAAATGCAATGCCGTTATGCCGTTAAGGCTTTTGTAGACTTCAGTATGAAAAAGAGGGTTAATTAACTTAAATATGTTAAACTAATGATTTGAAGCATTTCGGTATCGATTGCTAAATGTGTATGTACAAAAAAATCGACTTTATACCTAAATGTAAGACAACGGAATTCATATAAATATACTGCCGTTATGCCGTTATGGCTTTATGTAAACTTCAGTAAGATAAAGAAGGTTAATTAACTCAAATATGTTAAACCAGTTATCTGAAGCATTTCGATATCGATTGCGAAATGTATACATACAAGAAAATCGAATTTATACCTAAATATAAGATAACGGAATTCTTCCACAATACTGTCGTTATGCCGCCATGGCGTTTTATCACCTTCATTACGTTAAAGAAGGTTAATTATTTTAAATATGTTAAACTAGTGGTTTGAAGCATTTCGATATCGATTGATAAATGTGTAAATACAAGAAAATCGACTTTATACCTAAATATAAAATTATAACATTATGGAATTCTTCTAAATGCACTGCCATTATACCGTTAAGGCTTTATGTAGACTTCAGTAAGCTAAAAAATGTTTATTAACTTAATATATTAAACTAATGATTAGAAGCATTTCGATATCGATAGCAAAATGAGTATATACAAGAAAATCAATTTTATACCTATGTATATATAAGATTACGGAATTCTTTTCATGCACTGCCGCTATGCCGCCATGGCTATATGCCAACTTCAGATCGTTAGAGAAGGTTTATTAACTTAAATATGTTAAACTATTGATTTGAAGCATCTCGATATCGATTGCTAAATGTATATATACAACACAATCGACTTTATACCTAAATATAAGATTACGGAACTCTTCTAAATGCACTGTCGTTATACCGTTATGGCTTTATGTAAACTTCAGTAAGATAAAGAAGGTTAATAACCTTAAATATGTTAAACTATCGATTTGAAGCATTTCGTTATCGATTGCTTAATGTGTATATACAAGAAAATCGAATTTATACCTAAATATAAGATTACGAATTTCTTCTAAATGCACTGCCGTTATGCCGCCATGGCTTTATATCAACTTCAATAAGTTAAAGAAGTTTAACTAACTTAAATATGTTAAACTAATGATTTAAAACATTTCGATATCGCTTGCTAAATGTGTATATACAAGAAAATCGAATTTATACCTAAATATAAGATAACGGAATTCTTCTAAATGCACTGCCGATATGCCGCCATGGCTTTAAGCCAACTTCAGATCGTTGAAGAAGGTTTATTAACTTAAATATGTTGAACTAATGAGTTGAAGCATTTCGGTATCAATTGCTAAATGTGTATATACAAGAAAATCGACTTTATACCTAAATATAAGATAACGGAATTCTTCTAAATGCACTGCCGATATGCCGCCATGGCTTTAAGCCAATTTCAGATAGTTGAAGAAGGTTTATTAACTTAAATACAGGGTAGGCCATTTAAAGTTGACCCACCTGGCAACGCTGTAACTTTTAACAGCGCTGACAAATCGGCTAATGTCATACCGCGTTAGAAGCGTCATTCGAAGACAATTTATACCATGGAACAGTACACTCCAAAAGAACGCGCTGAAATTGTTCAGCTTTATATTCAAAATAACTTTTCAATTGTGTTAACTCAACGTGCGTTTCGCAAAAAAAATAAAGTGAAAAGTGCTCCAGTTAAGAACACAATTAAGTCTTTATACGCAAAATTTGTGAACACCGGTAATCTCAGTAATGCCAGTCATGCATCCAGACAACGCACAAGACGTTCTGATGAAAATATCGAAGCTGTACGAGCCAGTATTGAGGAGACTCCATCGACATCGAGTTATCGCCGCTCTCAGGAATTAGACATCTCTCGCACCACTCTCCGACGCATAATTCATAAAGATTTGAAGATGTTTCCATATAAAATTCAAATGGCACAAAAACTAAACCCAGCTGATTATCCGCGACGCCTTAATTTTGGCAAACAAACAAATGGGTCAACTTTAAATGGCCTACCCTGTATGTTAAACTAATGATTTGAAGTATTTCGATATCGAGTGCTAAATGAGTATATACAAGAAAATCGACTTTATACCTAATTATAAGGTTACGTAATTCTTCTAAATGCACTGCCGTTATGCCGTTAAAGCTTTATGTAGACTTCAGTAAGATAAAGAGGGTTAATTAGCTTAAATATGTTAAACTAATGGTTTGAAGCATTTCGATATCGATTGATAAATGTGTATATACAAGAAAATCGATTTTATACCTAGATATAAGATTACGGAATTCTTCTACATGCACTGCCGTTATGCCGCCATGGCTTTATGTCACCGTCGGTAGGTTAAAAAAGGTATTTTAACTTAAATATGTTAAACTAATGATTTGAAGCATTTCGATATCGATTGCTAAATGTGCTAGTACAAGAAACCTGACTTTATACCGAAACATAGGATAACGGAATTCTTCCAAATGCACTGCCGCTATTCCGCCATGGCTTTATGTCAACTTCAGATCGTTAGAGAAGGTTTATTAACTTAAATATGTTAAACTAATGAATTGAAGCATCTCGATATCGATTGCTAAATGTGTATATACAAGAAAATCGACTTTATACCTAAATATAAGATTACGGAATTTTTCTACATGCACTGCCGTTATGCCGCCATGGCTTTATGTTAACTTCATTTCGATATCGATAGCAAAATGAGTATATACAAGAAAATCAATTTTATACCTATATATAAGATTACGGAATTCTTTTCATGCACTGCCGCTATGCCGCCATGGCTATATGCCAACTTCAGATCGTTAGAGAAGGTTTATTAACTTAAATATGTTAAACTAATGATTTGAAGCATCTCGATATCGATTGCTAAATGTATATATACAACCCAATCGACTTTATACCTAAATATAAGATTACGGAATTCTTCTAAATGCACTGTCGTTATACCGTTATGGCTTTATGTAAACTTCAGTAAGATAAAGAAGGTTAATAACCTTAAATATGTTAAACTATCGATTTGAAGCATTTCGTTATCGATTGCTTAATGTGTATATACAAGAAAATCGAATTTATACCTAAATATAAGATTACGAATTTCTTCTAAATGCACTGCCGTTATGCCGCCATGGCTTTATATCAACTTCAATAAGTTAAAGAAGTTTAACTAACTTAAATATGTTAAACTAATGATTTAAAACATTTCGATATCGCTTGCTAAATGTGTATATACAAGAAAATCGAATTTATACCTAAATATAAGATAACGGAATTCTTCTAAACGCACTGCCGTTATGCCGTTAAGGCTTTATGTAGACTTCAGTAAGATAGAGGGGAATAATTAACAAAAAAAATCGACTTTGTACCTAAATATAAGATTACGGAATTTTTTTAAATGCACTGCAGTTATACCGTTAAGGCTTTATGTAGAATTCAGTGCGTTAAAGAAGGTTTATTATAAATAACTTGAAAATGTAAAACTAATGATTTGAAGCATTTCGATATTGATTGCTAAATGAGTATATACAAGAAAATCGACTTAATACCTAAATATAAGATTATAAAATTCTTCAAAATGCACTGCCGTTATGCCGTTAAGGCTTTTGTAGACTCCAGTATGAAAAAGAGGGTTAATTAACTTAAATATGTTAAACTAATGTTTTGAAGCATTTCGATATCGATTGCTAAATGTGTATGTACAAAAAAATCGACTTTATACCTAAATATAAGATAACGGAATTCATATAAATATACTGCCGTTATGCCGTTATGGCTTCATGTAAACTTCAGTAAGATAAAGAAAGTTAATTAACTCAAATATGTTAAACCAGTTATCTGAAGCATTTCGATATCGATTGCGAAATGTATACATACAAGAAAATCGAATTTATACCTAAATATAAGATTACGGAATTCTTCCACATGTACTGTCGTTATGCCGCCATGGCTTTTTATCACCTTCAATACGTTAAAGAAGGTTAATTATTTTAAATATGTTAAACTAGTAGCTTGAAGCATTTCGATATCGATTGCTAAATGTGTAAATACAAGAAAATCGACTTTATACCTAAATATAAAATTATAACATTACGGAATTCTTCTAAATGCACTGCCATTTACCGTTAAGGCTTTATGTAGACTTCAGTAAGCTAAAAAATGTTTATAAACTTAATATATTAGACTAATGATTTGAAGCATTTCGATATCGATAGCAAAATGAGTATATACAAGAAAATCAATTTTATACCTATATATAAGATTACGGAATTCTTTTCATGCACTGCCGCTATGCCGCCATGGCTATATGCCAACTTCAGATCGTTAAAGAAGCTTTATTAACTTAAATATGTTAAAATAATGATTTGAGGTATTTCGATATCGAGTGCTAAATGAGTATATACAAGAAAATCGACTTTATACCTAATTATAAGGTTTCGTAATTCTTGTAAATGCACTGCCGTTATGCCGTTAAGGCTTTATGTAGACTTAAGTAAGATAAAGAGGGTTAATTAACTTAAATATGTTAAACTAATGATTTGAAGCATTTCGATATCGATTGATAAATGTGTATATACAAGAAAATCGATTTTATACCTAGATATAAGATTACGGAATTCTTCTACATGCATTGCCGTTATGCCGCCACGGCTTAATGTCACCTTCGGTAGGTTAAAAAAGGTAATTTAACTTAAATATGTTAAACTAATGATTTGAAGCATTTCGATATCGATTGCTAAATGTGCTAGTACAAGAAACCTGACTTTATACCGAAACATAGGATAACGGAATTCTTCCAAATGCACTGCCGCTATTCCACCATGGCTTTATGTCAACTTCAGATCGTTAGAGAAGGTTTATTAACTTAAATATGTTAAACTAATGAATTGAAGCATCTCGATATCGATTGCTAAATGTGTAAATACAAGAAAATCGACTTTATACCTAAATATAAAATTATAACATTACGGAATTCTTCTAAATGCACTGCCATTATACCGTTAAGGCTTTATGTAGACTTCAGTAAGCTAAAAAATGTTTATTAACTTAATATGTTAAACTAATGATTTGAAGCATTTCGATATCGATAGCAACATGAGTATATACAAGAAAATCAATTTTATACCTATATATAAGATTACGGAATTCTTTTCATGCACTGCCGCTATGCCGCCATGGCTATATGCCAACTTCAGATCGTTAGAGAAGGTTTATTAACTTAAATATGTTAAACTAATGATTTGAAGCATCTCGATATCGATTGTTAAATGTATATATACAACACAATCGACTTTATACCTAAATATAAGATTACGGAATTCTTCTAAATGCACTGCCGTTATACCGTTATGGCTTTATGTAAACTTCAGTAAGATAAAGAAGGTTAATAACCTTAAATATGTTAAACTATCGATTTGAAGCATTTCGTTATCGATTGCTTAATGTGTATATACAAGAAAATCGAATTTATACCTAAATATAAGATTACGAATTTCTTCTAAATGCACTGCCGTTATGCCGCCATGGCTTTATATCAACTTCAATAAGTTAAAGAAGTTTAACTAACTTAAATATGTTAAACTAATGATTTAAAACATTTCGATATTGATTGCTAAATGAGTATATACAAGAAAATCGAATTTATACCTAAATATAAGATAACGGAATACTTCTAAATGCACTGCCGATATGCCGCCATGGCTTTAAGCCAACTTCAGATCGTTGAAGAAGGTTTATTAACTTAAATATGTTAAACTAATGAGTTGAAGCATTTCGATATCAATTGCTAAATGTGTATATACAAAAAAATCGACTTTATACCTAAATATAAGATAACGGAATTCTTCTAAATGCACTGCCGATATGCCGCCATGGCTTTAAGCCAACTTCAGATCGTTGAAGAAGGTTTATTAACTTAAATATGTTAAAATAATGATTTGAAGTATTTCGATATCGAGTGCTAAATGAGTATATACAAGAAAATCGACTTTATACCTAATTATAAGGTTACGTAATTCTTCTAAATGCACTGCCGTTATGCCGTTAAGGCTTTATGTAGACTTCAGTAAGATAAAGAGGGTTAATTAGCTTAAATATGTTAAACTAATGATTTGAAGCATTTCGATATCGATTGATAAATGTGTATATACAAGAAAATCGATTTTATACCTAGATATAAGATTACGGAATTCTTCTACATGCACTGCCGTTATGCCGCCATGGCTTTATGTCACCGTCGGTAGGTTAAAAAAGGTAATTCAACTTAAATATGTTAAACTAATGATTTGAAGCATTTCGATATCGATTGCTAAATGTGCTAGTACAAGAAACCTGACTTTATACCTAAACATAGGATAACGGAATTCTTCCAAATGCACTGCCGCTATTCCGCCATGGCTTTATGTCAACTTCAGATCGTTAGAGAAGGTTTATTAACTTAAATATGTTAAACTAATGAATTGAAGCATCTCGATATCGATTGCTAAATGTGTATATACAAGAAAATCGACTTTATACCTAAATATAAGATTACGGAATTTTTCTACATGCACTGCCGTTATGCCGCCATGGCTTTATGTTAACTTCAGTGCGTTAAAGAAGCTTTATTAACTTAAATATGTTAAGCTAATGATTTGAAGCATTTCGATATCGATTGCCTAATGCATATATACAAGAAAATCGACTTTATACCTACAAATAAGATTACGGAATTCTTCTACATGCACTGCCGTTATGCCGCCATGGCTTTATGACAACTTCAGTGCGTTGAAGAAGGTTTGTTAACTTAAATATGTTAAACTAATGATTTGAAGCTACTCGATATCGATTGCTAAATGTGTATATACAAGAAAATCGACTTTATACCTAAATATAAGATTACGGAATTCTTCCAAATGCACTGCCGTTATGCCGCCATGGCTTTATGACAACTTCAGTTCGTCGAAGAAGGTTTATTAACTTAAATATGTTAAACTAATGAATTGAAGCATCGCGATATCGATTGCTAAATGTGTAGATACAACAAAATCGACTTTATACCTAAATATAAAATTATAACATTACGGATTTCTTCTAAATGCACTGCCGTTATACCGTTAAGGCTTTATGTAGACCTCATTAAGCTAAAAAATGTTTATTAACTTAATATGTTAAACTAATGATTGTAAGCATTTCGATATCGATAGCTAAATGTGTATATACAAGAAAATCGACTTTATACCTAAATATAAGATAACGGAATTCTTCTAAACGCACTGCCGTTATGCCGTTAAGGCTTTATGTAGACTTCAGTAAGATAGAGGGGAATAATTAACTTAAATATGTTAAACTTATGATTTGAAGCATTTCGATATCGATTGCTAAATATGTAAATACAAAAAAATCGACTTTGTATCTAAATATAAGATTACGGAATTCTTTTAAATGCACTGCAGTTATACCGTTAAGGCTTTATGTAGAATTCAGTGCGTTAAAGAAGGTTTATTATAAATAACTTGAAAATGTAAAACTAATGATTTGAAGCATTTCGATATTGATTGCTAAATGAGTATATACATGAAAATCGACTTTATACCTAAATATAAGATTATAAAATTCTTCAAAATGCACTGCCGTTATGCCGTTAAGGCTTTTGTAGACTTCAGTATGAAAAAGAGGGTTAATTAACTTAAATATGTTAAACTAATGATTTGAAGCATTTCGATATCGATTGCTAAATGTATATGTACAAAAAAATCGACTTTATACCTAAATATAAGATAACGGAATTCATATAAATATACTGCCGTTATGCCGTTATGGCTTCATGTAAACTTCAGTAAGATAAAGAAAGTTAATTAACTCAAATATGTTAAACCAGTTATCTGAAGCATTTCGATATCGATTGCGAAATGTATACATACAAGAAAATCGAATTTATACCTAAATATAAGATTACGGAATTCTTCCACATGTACTGTCGTTATGCCGCCATGGCTTTTTATCAACTTCAATATGTTAAAGAAGGTTAAATAACTTAAATATGTTAAACTAATGATTTGAAACATTTCGATATCGCTTGCAAAATGTGTATGTACAAGAAAATCGAATTTATACCTAAATATAAGATAACGGAATTCTTCTAAACGCACTGCCGTTGTGCCGTTAAGGCTTTATGTAGACTTCAGTAAGATAGAGGGGAATAATTAACTTAAATATGTTAAACTTATGATTTGAAGCATTTCGATATCGATTGCTAAATATGTAAATACAAAAAACTCGACTTTGTACCTAAATATAAGATTACGGAATTCTTTTAAATGCACTGCAGTTATACCGTTAAGGCTTTATGTAGAATTCAGTGCGTTAAAGAAAGTTTATTATAAATAACTTGAAAATGTAAAACTAATGATTTGAAGCATTTCGATATTGATTGCTAAATGAGTATATACAAGAAAATCGACTTTATACCTAAATATAAGATTATAAAATTCTTCAAAATGCACTGCCGTTATGCCGTTAAGGCTTTTGTAGACTTCAGTATGAAAAAGAGGGTTAATTAACTTAAATATGTTAAACTAATGATTTGAAGCATTTCGATATCGATTGCTAAATGTGTATGTACAAAAAAATCGACTTTATACCTAAATATAAGATAACGGAATTCATATAAATATACTGCCGTTATGCCGTTATGGCTTCATGTAAACTTCAGTAAGATAAAGAAAGTTAATTAACTCAAATATGTTAAACCAGTTATCTGAAGCATTTCGATATCGATTGCGAAATGTATACATACAAGAAAATCGAATTTATACCTAAATATAAGATTACGGAATTCTTCCACATGTACTGTCGTTATGCCGCCATGGCTTTTTATCACCTTCAATACGTTAAAGAAGGTTAATTATTTTAAATTTGTTAAACTAGTGGTTTGAAGCATTTCGATATCGATTGCTAAATGTGTAAATACAAGAAAATCGACTTTATACCTAAATATAAAATTATAACATTACGGAATTCTTCTAAATGCACTGCCATTTACCGTTAAGGCTTTATGTAGACTTCAGTAAGCTAAAAAATGTTTATTAACTTAATATATTAGACTAATGATTTGAAGCATTTCGATATCGATAGCAAAATGAGTATATACAAGAAAATCAATTTTATACCTATATATAAGATTGCGGAATTCTTTCATGCACTGCCGCTATGCCGCCATGGCTATATGCCAACTTCAGATCGTTAAAGAAGCTTTATTAACTTAAATATGTTGAAATAATGATTTGAGGTATTTCGATATCGAGTGCGTAATGAGTATATACAAGAAAATCGACTTTATACCTAATTATAAGGTTACGTAATTCCTCTAAATGCACTGCCGTTATGCCGTTAAGGCTTTATGTAGACTTCAGTAAGATAAAGAGGGTTAATTAACTTAAATATGTTAAACTAATGATTTGAAGCATTTCGGTATCGATTGATAAATGTGTATATACAAGAAAATCGATTTTATACCTAGATATAAGATTACGGAATTTTTCTACATGCACTGCCGTTATGCCGCCACGGCTTTATGTCACCTTCGGTAGGTTAAAAAAGGTAATTTAACTTAAATATGTTATATTTAGGTATGAATTCGATTTTCTTGTATATACATATTTGGCAAGCGATATCGAAATGCTTCAAATCATTAGTTTAACATATTTAAGTTAATTAACCTTCTTTAACGTATTGAAGTTGATATAAAGCCTTAACGGCAGTGCATCTGGAAGAATTCCGTAATCTTATATTTAGGTATGTAGTCGAGTTTCTTGGATTTACACATTTAGCAATCGATATCGAAAATCTTCAAATAACTGGTTTAGCATATTTAGGTTAATTAACCTTCTTTATCTTACTGAAGTTTAAATAAAGCCATAACGGCAGTATATTTGAGTGAATTCCGTAATCTTTTATTTAGGTATAAAGTCGATTTTCTTGTATATACACATTTAGCAATCGATATCGAAATTCTTCAAACCATTAGTTTAACATATTTAAAATAATTAACCTTCTTTAACGTATTGAAGTTGATACAAAGCCATGGCGGCATAATGACAGTAGGATTGGAAGAATTCCGTAATCTTATATTTAGGTATAAAGTCGATTTTCTTGTATATACACTTTTAGCAATCGATATCGAAATGCTTTAAATCATTAGTTTAACATATTTAAGTTAACAAACCTTCTTTAACGCACTGAAGTCTACATAAAGCGTTAACGGCATAGCGGCAGTGCATGTAGAAGAACTCCGTTATCTTATATTTAGGTATAAATTCGATTTTCTCGTATATACATATTTGGCAAGCGATATCGAAATGCTTCAAATCATTAGTTTAACATATTTAAGTTATTTAACCTTCTTTAGCGTATTGCAGTTGATATAAAGCCATAACGGCAGTGCATTTGGAAGAATTCCGTAATCTAATATTTAGGTATAAAGTCGATTTTCTTTTATATACATATTTCGATATCCATATCGAAATGCTTGAAATCATTAGCTTAACATATTAAGTTAATAAACATTTTTTAGCTTACTGAAGTCTACATAAAGCCTTAGCGGTATAACGGCAGTGCCGTAATGTTATAATTTTATATTTGGGTATAAATTCGATTTTCTTGTATATACAAATTTAGCAAGCGATATCGAAATGCTTCAAATCATTAGTTTAACATAGTTAAGTTAATTAACCTTCTTTAACGTATTGAAGTTGATAAAGAGCCATGGCGGCATAACGACAGTACATTTGGAAGAATTCCGTAGTCTTATATTTAGGTATAAAGTCGTTTTTCTTGTATATATGCATTAAGCAGTCGATATCGAAATGCTTCAAATAACTGGTTTAACATATTTAAGTTAATCAACCTTCTTTAAAAACTGAAGTTAATATAAAGCCATAACGGCATAACGACAGTGCGTTTGGAAGAATTCCGTAGTCTTATATTTAGGCATAAAGTCGAATTTCTTGTACATACACATTTTGCAATCGATATCGAAATGATTCAAATAACTGGTTTAGCATATTTAAGTTAACTAACCTTCTTTATCTTACTGAAGTTTACATAAAGCCATAACGGCATAACGGCAGTATATTTATATGAATTTTGTTATCTTATATTTAGGTATAAGGTCGATTTTGTTGTACATACACATTTAGCAATCGATATCGAAATGCTTCAAATCATTAGTTTAACATATTTAAGTTAATTAACCTTCTTTAACGTATTGAAGTTGATATAAAGCCATGGCGGCATAACGACAGCACATTTGGAAAAAGTCCGTAATCTTATATTTAGGTACAAACTCGATTTTCTTGTATATACACATTTAGCTATCGATATCAAAATGCTTCAAATCATGAGTTTAACATATTAAGTTAATAAACATTTTTTAGCTTACTGAAGTCTACATAAAGCCTTAGCGGTATAACGGCAGTGCATTTAGAAGAATTCCGTAATTTTTTAATTTTATATTTAGATATAACGGGTGATTTTTTAAGAGCTTGATAACTTTTTTAAAAAAAAAAACGCGTAAAATTTGCAAAATCTCATCGGTTCTTTATTTGAAACGTTAGATTGGTTCATGACATTTACTTTTTGAAGATAATTTCATTTAAATGTTGACCGCGGCTGCGTCTTAGGTGGTCCATTCGGAAAGTCCAATTTTGGGCAACTTTTTCGAGCATTTCGGCCGGAATAGCCCGAATTTCTTCGGAAATGTTGTCTTCCAAAGCTGGAATAGTTGCTGGCTTATTTCTGTAGACTTTAGACTTGACGTAGCCCCACAAAAAATAGTCTAAAGGCGTTAAATCGCATGATCTTGGTGGCCAACTTACGGGTCCATTTCTTGAGATGAATTGTTGTCCGAAGTTTTCCCTCAAAATGGCCATAGAATCGCGAGCTGTGTGGCATGTAGCGCCATCTTGTTGAAACCACATGTCAACCAAGTTCAGTTCTTCCATTTTTTGGCAACAAAAAGTTTGTTAGCATCGAACGATAGCGATCGCCATTCACCGTAACGTTGCGTCCAACAGCATCTTTGAAAAAATACGGTCCAATGATTCCACCAGCGTACAAACCACACCAAACAGTGCATTTTTCGGGATGCATGGGCAGTTCTTGAACGGCTTCTGGTTGCTCTTCACCCCAAATGCGGCAATTTTGCTTATTTACGTAGCCATTCAACCAGAAATGAGCCTCATCGCTCATCGGACACGGACGCGAAACACATTTCGAACCGAACACTGATTTTGGTAATAAAATTCAATGATTTGCAAGCGTTGCTCGTTAGTAAGTCTATTCATGATGAAATGTCAAAGCATACTGAGCATCTTTCTCTTTGACACCATGTCTGACATCCCACGTGATCTGTCAAATACTACTGCATGAAAATCCTAACCTCAAAAAAATCACCCGTTAAATTCGATTTTCTTGTATATACACATTTAGCAATCGATATCGAAATGCTTCAAATCATTAGTTTAACATATTTAAGTTAATTAACCTTCTTTAACGTATTGAAGTTGATAAAGAGCCATGGCGGCATAACGACAGTACATTTGGAAGAATTCCGTAGTCTTATATTTAGGTATGAATTCGATTTTCTTGTATATACATATTTGGCAAGCGATATCGAAATGCTTCAAATCATTAGTTTAACATATTTAAGTTAATTAACCTTCTTTAAGGTTAACATATTGAAGTTGATATAAAGCCATAACGGCAGTGCATTTGGAACAATTCCGTAATCTTATATTTAGGTATAAAGTCGATTTTCTTTTACATACACATTTAGCTATCGATATCGAAATGCTTCAAATCATTAGTTTAACATATTTAAGTTAATAAAAGTTCTTTAACGCCTGAAGTTAACATAAAGCCATGGCGCCATAACGGCAGTGCATGTAGAAGAATTCCGTAATCTTATATTTAGGTATGTAGTCGATTTTCTTGGATTTGCATATTTAGCAATCGATATCGGAAATCTTCAAATAACTGGTTTAGCATATTTAGGTTAATTAACCTTCTTTATCTTATTGAAGTTTTAATAAAGCCATAACGGCAGTATATTTGAGTGAATTCCGTAATCTTTTATTTAGGTATAAAATCGATTTTCTTGTATATACACATTTAGCAATCGATATCGAAATGCTTCAACTCATTAGTTCAACATATTTAAGTTAATAAACCGTCTTTAACGATCTGAAGTTGGCATAACGGCAGTGGATGTAGAAGAATTCCGTAATCTTATATTTAGGTATAAAGTCGATTTTCTTGTATATACATATTTAGCTATCGATATCGAAATGCTTCAAATCATTTGTTTAACATATTAAATTATTAAACATTTTTTAGATTACTAAAGTCTACGTAAAGCCTTAACGGTATAAAGGCAGTGCATTTAGAAGAATTCCGTAATGTTATAATTTTATATTTAGGTATAAAGTCGATTTTCTTGTATTTGCACACTTAGCAATCGATATCGAAATGCTTTAAAACCATTAGTTTAACATATTTAAAATAATTAACCTTCTTTAACGTATTGAAGTTAATACAAAGCCATGGAGGCATAATGACAGTAGGCTTGGAAGAATCCCGTAATCTTATATTTAGGTATAAAGTCAATTTTCTTGTACAGTAAGGGACAAAACTGTTCACGAATATATGAAATTTGAATTCGCTTGCTATTTCATAAATTTGAAACCAGTCTGGCAATATTTTTCTATTGTAAATTCTCCAACGTTACGTTAATTAACAGCCGGTAGCACTTTTTAAACTAACGGGACTTTTAGTGTTTCTATGAGTCGAAGAAAACAGAAATAGTGTGTGAACAGTTTTCACCACAATAAGTTTTTGTGCACAATTGAGTTTCAAGTTTATTTTTAATACGGAAAAGGCAAAGTTTACTTATTTATTTAATTAATTTACATTTAATGTTTAAATATTTAAATCCTAAAAAATAACTTTTTAGTTGCTTTATGATGGGAATAGCCGTAAATACTGTTTTGAAGAAAAATGTGCTGGAAGACATTAAAAATTGTGTTACTTACCGAGAAATCGCAAAAAAGAATAAAAAATTTCTCTGAGATTAATTACTAAAAAAAAGCAGAATTATTTAACAGTACCACGAAATAGTGGAGGCCGTCCGAAGAAGTTATCCCCAGTTGTAGCACGAATAGCTAGGCGCTTAATTGTTACAGGAGCAACAAATACCGCAGTGGAAACCAATGAAATCTCTAGAGAGGTCCATGGAGTGAATGTCAGCGACAAAACAGTAAGAAAATGCCTAAAAAATAACGGGCTCCAGACTAGAGCAATGGTAAAAAAACCTCGCTTAAGTGACAAACACCGTAAGGCTCGTTTGGAGTTTGCCAAAAAATATGAATACTTCACAATCGATGAATGGAAGAGAGTGACTTGGTCTGACGAAACTAAAATAAATTGAATAGGATCAGATGAGCGTGCATGGACATGGACTGATAAGCAGGTTGGTTTACAGGAGCGCAACATATGCCAAACAATGAAATTTGGAGGTGGATCACTGATGGCTTGGGGCTGTTTTCGCGGATATGAGCGGGGTGTCCTTCGGAGGATCGATGGTATAATGCGTGCCACAGACTATATTGATATTCTGGAGGACTCATATCTTCCAAGTCTAGATATATTTGGACTTTAACGTGGCCAAGGAGATATTTTCATGCAGGATAACGATCCGAAGCATACCGCAAAAGTTACTAAATCGTGTTTTGTGTATAATGGGATCAAACTGCTCGATTGGCCTCCGCAATCCCCAGATTTGAATCCCATTGAGCACCTTTGGGCGATTTTAAAAAGCCAAATTTCTGCTAAAAAGGATATTCCAAAAACGGTTAATGAATTGTGGGAGCGGGCCCTCCACGCATGGCAAAATATAAGCCCAAACATTTTAGACAACCTTATGAATAGTATGCCAAAAAGGATTCAAGCTTTAAAAAAACCGCGCGGTGGTCACACAAAATATTGACCGAAATTTGAGTCTACGGACAAAAGTGTTCACACTTATAATTTTCTGAAAATTAAGTATTTTTAATACGTTATGTTTAAATTTTAGAATTAAGTTATTGGATTTGAAAGCAAATTTACTACTCTTTTAAATGTATACATTATTTTTTTTTGTGTAAGGTGTCTAATAAAATTTCTAAGCTTTAAGAAAAATTTTGGTATTTTCGTGAACAGTTATGTCCTTTACTGTATATACGCATTTAGCAATCGATATCGAAATGCTTTAAATTATTATTTTAACATATTTAAGTTAATAAACCTTCTTTAACACACTGAAGTCTACATAAAGCGTTAACGGCATAACGGCAGTGCATGTAGAAGAATTCCGTTATCTTATATTTAGGTATAAATTCGATTTTCTTGTATATACATATTTGGCAAGCGATATCGAAATGCTTCAAATCATTAGTTTAACATATTTAAGTTAATTAACCTTCTTTAACGTATTGCAGTTGATATAAAGCCATAACGGCAGTGCATTTGGAAGAATTCCGTAATCTTATATTTAGGTATAAAGTCGATTTTCTTTTATATACACATTTAGATATCCATATCGAAATGCTTGAAATCATTAGTTTAACATATTAAGTTAATAAACAGTTTTTAGCTTACTGAAGTCTACGTAAAGCCTTAGCGGTATAAGGGCAGTGCATTTAGAAGAATTCCGTAATGTTATAATTTTATATTTAGGTATAAATTCGATTTTCTTGTATATACACATTTAGCAAGCGATATCGAAATGCTTCAAATCATTAGTTTAACATATTTAAGTTAATTAACCTTCTTTAACGTATTGAAGTTGATAAAGAGCCATAACGGCATAACGGCAGTGCGTTTGGAAGAATTCAGTAGTCTTATATTTAGACATAAAGTCGATTTTCTTGTACATACACATTTTGCAATCGATATCGAAATGATTCAAATAACTGGTTTAGCATATTTAAGTTAATTAACCTTCTTTATCTTACTGAAGTTTACATAAAGCCATAACGGCATAACGGCAGTATATTTATATGAATTCCGTTAACTTATATTTAGGTATAAAGTCGATTTTGTTGTACATACACATTTAGCAATCGATATCGAAATGCTTCAAATCATTAGTTTAACATATTTAAGTTACTTAACCCTCTTTTTCTTACTGAAGACTGCAAAAGCCGTAACGGCATAACGGCAGTGCATTTAGAAGAATTACGTAATCTTATATTTAGGTATGAATTCGATTTTCTTGTATATACTCATTTAGCAATCGATATCGAAATGCTTCAAATCATTGGTTTAACATATTTAAGTTAAGAAACCTTCTTGAACGTATTGAAGGTGATACAAAGCCATGGCGGCATAACGACAGTACATTTGAAACAATTCCGTAATCTTATATTTAGGTATAAAGTCGATTTTCTTGTATATATACTATATATATTTTAGCAATCGATATCTAAATGCTTCACATCATTAGTTTAACATATTAAGTTAATAAAAATTTTTAAGCTTAATGAGGTCTACATAAACCCTTAACGGCATAACGGCAGTGCGTTTAGAAGAATTCCGTTATCTTATATATAGGGAAAAATTCGATTTTCTTTTATATACACATTTAGCAAGCTATATCGAAATGCTTCAAATCATTAAATTAACATATTTAAGTTAATTAACCTTCTTTAACGTATTGAAGTTGATATAAAGCTATGGCGGCATAACGACAGCACATTTGGAAAAATTCCGTAATCTTATATTTACGATTTTCGATTTTCTTGTATTAACATATTTAGCAATCGATATCGAAATGCTTCAAATCATAAGTTTAACATATTTAAGTTAATTATTCCCCTCTTTCTTACTGAAGTCTACATAAAGCCTTAACGGCATAACGACAGTACATTTGGAAGAATTCCGTAATCTTATATTTAGGTATATGTAAAGTCGACTTTCTTGTATATACACATTTAGCAATCGATATCGAAATGCTTCAAATCATTAGTTTTACATTTTCAAGTTATTTTTAATAAACCTTCTTTAACGCACTGAAGTTAACATAAAGCCTTAACGGTATAACTGCAGTGCATTAAGAAGAATTCCGTAATCTTATATTAAGGTATAAAGTCGATTTTCTTGTATTTACATATTTAGCAATCGATATCGAAATGCTCCAAATCATAAGTTTAACATATTTTAGTTAATTAACCATCCTTAACGTATTGAAGGTGAAATAAAGCCATGGCGGCGTAACGAGAGTAATTTGGAAGAATTCCGTAATCTTATATGTAGGTATAAAGTCGATTTTTTTGTACATACACATTTAGCAAACGATATCGAAATGCTTCAAATCATTAGTTAAATATATTTAAGTTAATAAACCTTCTTTAACTTTCATAACTGCAGTGCACGCAGAAGAATTCCATAATCTTATAATTAGGTATAAAGTCCATTTTCTTGTATATACATATTTAGTAATCGATATCGAAATGCTTCAAATCATTAGTTTAACATATTTAAGTTAATAAAGCTTTTTTAACGCACTGAAGTTAACATAAAGCCATGGCGGCATAACGGCAGTGCATGTAGAAGAATTCCGTTATCTTATAAATAGGTATAAAATCGATTTTCTTGTATATACACATTTAGTAATCGATATCGAAATGCTTCAAGTCATTAGTTTAACATATTTAAGTTAATTATCCTTATTTTTCTTACTGAAGTTTACATAAAGCCATAACGGTATAACGGCAGTGCATTTGGAAGAATTCCGTAATCTTATATTTAAGAATAAAGTCGATTTTTTGTATATACACATTTAGCAATCGATATCGAGATGGTTCGACTCATTAGTTTAACATATTTAAGTTAATATACCTTCTTCAATGATCAGAAGTTTGCATATAGCCATGATGGCATAACGGCAGTGCATGTAGAAGAATTCCGTTATCTTACATTTAGGTATAAAGTCGATTTTTTGTATAGACACATTTAGCTATCGATATCGAAATGCTTCAAATCATTAGTTTAAAATATTTAAGTTAATAAACCTTCTTTAACGCACTGAAGTCTACATAAAGCCTTGACGGTATAACTGCACTGCATTTAGAAGAATTCCGTTATCTTATATTTAGGTATAAATTCGACTTTCTTGTATATATTCATTTAGCAAGCGAAATCAAGATGCTTCAAACCATCAGTTTAACATATTCAAAATAATTGACCTTCTTTTAACGAACTGAAGTTGACATAAAGCCATGGCGGATTAACGGCAATGCATTTGGAAGAATTCCGTTATCCTATGTTTATGTATAAAGTCAAGTTTCTTGTACTAGCACATTTAGCAATCGACATCGAAATGCTTCATATCATTAGTTTAACATATTTAAGTTAAATTACCTTCTTTAACCTACCGAAGGTGACATGAAGCCATGGCGGCATAACGGCAGTGCAGTTAGAAGAATTCCATAATCTTATATTTAGGTATAAATTCGATTTTCTGGTATATACTCATTTAGCAATCGATATCGAAATGCTTCAAAATATTATTTTAACATATTTAAGTTAATTAACCCTCTTTTTTATACTGAAGTCTACAAAAGCCTTAACGGCATAACGGCAATGCATGTAGAAGAATTCCGTTATCTTTTATTTAGGTATAAAGTCGATATTGTTGTACATACACATATAGCAATCTATATCGAAATGCTTTAAATCATTAGTTTTACATTTTCAAGTTATTTATAATAAACCTTCTTTAACGCACTGAAGTGTACATAACGCCTTAACGG
Organism: Bactrocera correcta; assembly: GCA_027475135.1. Lineage (NCBI taxonomy): Eukaryota > Metazoa > Arthropoda > Insecta > Diptera > Tephritidae > Bactrocera > Bactrocera correcta. The sequence goes on along the minus strand of JAPZAG010001077.1, from coordinate 2,962 downwards.
TATAACTGCAGTGCATTTAAAAGAATTCCGTAATCTTATATTTAGGTACAAAGTCGATTTTATTGTATTTACATATTTAGCAATCGATATCGAAATGCTTCAAATCATAAGTTAAACATATTTATGTTAATTATTCCCCTCTATCTTACTGAAGTCTACATAAAGCCTTAACGGCATAACGGCAGTGCGTTTAGAAGAATTCCGTTATCTTATATTTAGGCATAAATTCGATTTTCTTGTATACACACATTTAGCAAGCGATATCGAAATGTTTCAAATCATTAGTTTAACATATTTAAGTTAATAAAGCTTCTTTAACGCACTGAAGTTAACATAAAGCCATAGCGGCATAACGGCAGTGCATGTAGAAGAATTCCGTAATCTTATATTCAGGTATAAAGTCGATTTTCTTGTATATACACATTTAGCTATGAGGTCTACATAAAGCCTTAACGGTATAACGGCAGTGCATTTAGAAGAAATCCGTAATGTTATAATTTTATATTTAGGTATAAAGTCGATTTTGTTGTATTTACACATTTAGCAGTCGATATCGAAATGCTTCAAACTATTAGTTTAACCTATTTAAAATAATTAACCTTCTTTAACGTATTGAAGTTGATACAAACCATGGCGGCATAACGACAGTACATTTGGAAGATTTCCGTAATCTCATATTTAGGTATATGTAAAGTCGATTTTCTTGTATATACACATTTAGCAATCGATATCGAAATGCTTCAAATCATTAGTTCTACATTTTCAAGTTATTTATCTTAAGATAAATAGACACACTGAAGTCTACATAAAGCCTTAGCGGTATAACTGCAGTGCATTTAGAAGAATTCTGTAATCTTATATTAAGGTAAAAATCGATTTTCTTGAATTTACATATTTAGCAATCGATATCGAAATGCTCCAAATCATTAGTTTATTATATTTTAGTTAATTAACCATCCTTAACGTATTGAAGGTGAAATAAAGCCATGGCGGCGTAACGACAGTAATTTGGAAGAGTTCTGTAATCTTATATAAAGGTATAAAGTCGATTTTTTTGTACATACACATTTAGCAATCGATATCGAAATGCTTCAAATCATTAGTTAAGCATATTTAAGTTACTTAACCCTCTTTTTCTTACTGAAGTCTGCAAAAGACTTAACGGCATAACGGCAGTGCATTTAGAAGAATTACGTAATCTTATATTTAGCTATGAATTCGATTTTCTTGTACATACTCATTTAGCAATCGATATCGAAATGCTTCAAATCATTAGTTTAACATATTTAAGTTAATAAACCTTCTTTAACGTATTGAAGGTGATACAAAGCCATGGCGGCATAACGACAGTACATTTGGAACAATTCCGTAATCTTATATTTAGGTATAAAGTCAATTTTCTTGTATATACACATTAAGCAATCGATGCCGATATACTTCACATCATTAGTTTAACAGATTCAAGTTAATTAATCCTCTTTATCTTACTGAAGTCTACAAAAGACTTAACGGCATAACGGCAGTGCATTTGGAAGAGTTCCGTAATCTTATATTTAAGTATAAAGTCGATTTTGTTCAATATACGCATTTAGCAATCGGTATCGAAATGCTTCAAATCATTAGTTTAACATATTTAAGTTAATAAACCTTCTTTAACGCACTGAAGTCTACATTAAGCCTTAACGGTATAACTGCACTGCATTTAGAAGAATTCCGTTATCTTATATTTAGGTATAAATTCGACTTTCTTGTATGTACTCATTTAGCAAGCGATATCAAAATGCTTCAAATTATTAGTTTAACTTATTTAAGTTAATTAACCTTCTTTAACGAATTGAAGTTGACATAAAGCCATGACGGCATAAAGACAGTACATTTGGAAGAATTCCGTAATCTTATATTTAGGTATAAAGTCGATTTTCTTTTATATACACATTTAGCAATCGATATCGAAATGCTTCAAATCATTAGTTTAACATTTTAAGTTAATAAACATTTTTTAGCTTACTGAAGTCTACATAAAGCATTAACGGTATATCGGCAGTGCATTTAGAAGAATTCCGTAATGTTATAATTTTATATTTAGGTGTAAAGTCGATTTTCTTGTATTTACACATTCAGCAGTCGATATCGAAATGCTTCAAACCATTAATTTAACATATTTAAGATTATTAACCTTCTTTAACGTATTGAAGTTGATACAAAGCCTTGGCGGCATAACGACAGTACAGTATTTACACATTTAGCAATCGATATCGAAATGCTTCAAGCCATTAGCTTATCATATTTAAATAATTAACCTTCTTAACAGAAGCCATAACGGCATAACGGTAGTATATTTGGGTAATTTCCGTAATCTTATATTTAGGAATAAAGTCGATTTTCTTGTATATACACATTTAGCAATCGATATCGAAAACTTTCAAATCATTAATTTAACATATTTGAGTTAATAAACCTTCTTTAACGCACTGAAGACTACATAAAGCCTTAACGGCATAACGGCAATGCATGTAGAAGAATTCCGTTATCTTTTATTTAGGTATAAAGTCGATATTGTTGTACATACACATATAGCAATCTATATCGAAATGCTTTAAATCATTAGTTTTACATTTTCAAGTTATTTATAATAAACCTTCTTTAACGCACTGAAGTGTACATAACGCCTTAACGGTATAACTGCAGTGCATTTAAAAGAATTCCGTAATCTTATATTTAGGTACAAAGTCGATTTTATTGTATTTACATATTTAGCAATCGATATCGAAATGCTTCAAATCATAAGTTAAACATATTTATGTTAATTATTCCCCTCTATCTTACTGAAGTCTACATAAAGCCTTAACGGCATAACGGCAGTGCGTTTAGAAGAATTCCGTTATCTTATATTAGGCATAAATTCGATTTTCTTGTATACACACATTTAGCAAGCGATATCGAAATGTTTCAAATCATTAGT
>JAPZAG010001076.1:0-17591 GCA_027475135.1 Bactrocera correcta | reverse complement strand
CCAAGACTCATCGCCAGTAATAATAAGTTTTATGACATAGAGAAACGTTCCGTGAGATTAATGGTGTTTTGGGGGATGGTACTCTATCACTTTGAACTGCGGAGGATTGGTTTCGTCGATATAAACCTGTGACGACGAAAACCGTTCACACAGGGTGGGCCATATAAAATTTTTATTTAAAAAGTCAACGGCTTGATATTTTTAAAAGGTCTAATATTTATTTAAAAGGTTGTTTTATGAAATTTATTTTTGGAAAACAATTTCGGACAAATGACCACCACGGCTGAGTTTACAGTAGCTTATCCGATTTTTTCGGTAAAATTGACCATCCACTTGACTCACTACTTTGGAGAAAAGTTTTCAATATTTCCCAATTTTCTTCTAGTGAATAGCGACCTATTTCGTAAATTTTATACTTTTTACTGAATACCTGTCACTTTCCGAATGGTATTTGACGTTTCCAATGTCGAATTATAGATAATTCAAAATTAAAACGTCAGATGGCCCACTCGTTATTATGGAAAACATCGAGTTAGATCAGCATGCGGTATCTCGCGATATTGCCCAGAAGATGGAAGTTAGTCAGCAAACCATTTTAAACCATTTGCAGAAGGATGGATTCAAAAAAAGTTTAATGTTTGAGGGCCACATTTGTGTTAAGCAAAAAAACCGTCTGGACTGATTCAACGCCTACGATTTGCTGCTGAAACGGAACGAACTTAACCCATTTTTGAAGCAGATGGTGCCTGGCGACACCTTGATATGACAATATCAAGCGAAAACGGTCGTGATCGAAAGCCGGTGAATCGTCCCAAACAGTGGCCAAGCCGGGATTGACGACCAGGAAGGTTTTGCTGTGTGTTTGGTGGGATTGGAAGGGAGTCATTCACTATGAGCTGCTCCCATAAGGCCAGAGGCTTAATTCTACCATCTACTGCGAACAACTGGACAGCTTGAAGCAGGCGATTGACCAGAAGCGTCCAGAGTTGAAGTGAAGGGCGAACGCCCTTAAAGAGGGCTTCTACGAGGAAACAGATTATTGAACGAAACGGCGGATATTTGAACTAAATCCGATCACTGTAACACTTATTATAAAGCATTGAATAAAGAGGGTTAGAGATAACATCTACGTGGACAGTCAAGGAGCAATCAAGGCACTAACATATTTTTACAAATTGGCCAAAAGTATATTGATTATCAAGGTAGAGGTAGTAGAGAGCGTCGCCAAGAACAAGCGGCTTCACTTCTACTAGGTGTCAGGTCAGCATCGTTGATAATGGGATAGTAAACGAAATTGTCCAGAGTGGGACTGTAGAAACATGGTTGGAGTGTTCATTAGTCACAGCCTGGTGACGGCGTACGTCTGCAGAATGGGGCTGACAGATCGGAGAGACTGTAATAAATGCCGGGGGCAAGGTATTGGTAACCCAACGCTTTAAGTATATGGAGGCCACACTGTTTGACACAGGTATGGTTGGCAGACCGCAGAATCTGTTGAACTTCGAGTGGTATTCTAAAAGATGACTACTACGGATGGACGCCGAGACGGCACTCTATCTGGTGTAGTGCGGTCTACTAGACTAACCTAACCTAATTCAAAAGGCTGCTTGCTCGGCTCTGAGATATAAGTTCCACTGATCATTCGGCAGTTTCTTGACTGTCGATAGGTGGTTTTTTAGCCAGTTTGTTTTGGGATTCACATGGAATTATTTTCATTTTCTACCTCGTCCTAAATGATAGAAGATTCAATAAACAATATTAATGTTATTTATTGGATCAAGGCCAAAACCATAGCAAACGCCCTCATTTGGCTGAGAAAATAATTTAATTTATAAAGGCAACGTTCCGGCTCGGTTAAATTGTAGTTACATAAATTACAGAAAGTAAGTCAGGAATTACTTCTGTGATCTTCATTCACATATTTATGCGCAAGCGGCTGTTTCCTCTCTCGTAGAACGAAAAAGAGACAGTTGGGAAAAATTTCACTAAATACAGAAGGTCAAGATGGAAACTAACTTTTGTTTTCATGCTTTCGAATATTTATCGCATTTTAGGGAATCGTCACTACAAAACCTTAGTCTGGAGTCTAGGTCGAGTTTGTGTCGAAGAATGAAGCCACAATTTCATTCAAGGGATTTAGTATGTATGGAGAAGGTGTCATGAAACCACCGCAAGGACGATGACCTGAAAAATTTCCGTTATATCAGACAGCACTATGAGTAAGCTGCATGCACACATTTCGAATTTCGGATTTCAATAAATGGAATGAAGACAGCCATCAATCGGTAACAGCCGAAATTAGACCGCACGCATTTCAATGCAGAAGTGGCGGAGATTTTATTTAAGAGATTTTCATTATAACCGTATTTGTTTAATGCGATCTACATATAATTATATGTGCATAGTAAATCTACTAAAATGTTGTTTTCTACACCAACATACTTATAGTATATGTGGCGATAATAAATCCAAATACGAAACATAGTCAGTTAACAGAAAAACAGCAATAAACCAATTTCATAGCTCGAACGTCGAGGAACACGGAGCTCAGCCAGCGATCAGCAGGCATTGGCAAGCAGCGGCCAAGCGCAACCGGTAAGCGATTCCAATGAAATGTGCTCTCGAATGTCCAAAATGTGCCATGCGATGCGATCGAATTTAAATTGAAAAATTTATTTTTATTCCATTTTAAATGTGTTTTAATTAACATAATTAATTTTACCGAATGCGTTTAACCACGGCGAGCAGCGTCTAATACCACTTTACGCCGGTTAACAACGCTGTTTCTTGCTCTTCTTTTTCACCTTTGGACTACTCCAATTTTATTGCTTTCAACAGCTTGTTTTCTATTGATGGATGTCTATTGTTACTTTAAATTTCCAATGAAAGCATCACACATACCGTATATGTCTGTTTATATACACATGTTGTTATTGTTGTAGGCTATAGTGTTGGTGTTGGCTATAAAATTAACCTCAAACAAAATTAAATTTGACTTATTGAGCTCGAGCCGTGTGTGTGGCTACATTTAGTATTGCCACAACTAGGCGATCTTCATTCATCGCGTTCATGTCGTGGAAGGGGAGATCGTGGCCGGGAGGGAAAAGGTATGTTTTAGATAAGTATTGACACCTTTTCATCAAATTTTGTTGCTTTTAAGGTGTTCAAGTTAATTTGTATTTAAATTTGTACATGCACCGACTTTATCGTGTTCCTCCTCGATGAGACCATAAACGTGCATACCATATATTTTATATATAGTAGAGCGGGTTTAGGATAAATTTGGCTCGTAGCGTGTAATATGAGACTTCTCAATACCATCGATTAGTTTATTAGGCTATGAAAATATTTTGACATTAATGTTGAACAGGTACATGGCACATGGAAATCCATCAAGAAATAAAGTTTTTTTTTTCTGTTGAAACAGAAATAGACATGACGTCTACCAAATCGCATACATTGAGACTATTGCGTTTTTAAATCGTCCCAAATATTTACCTCAATTTAGTACAGTATTCTCTGGAGAATTGTTTCCCATTTAATTACACTGGGGAACATTTTTATGATAATTGTCTGTGGGGTGAGAAATTCCAAGTCAGGGTGATGGTACTAGGTCAGTACAGTAAAACCCTCAAAGGGTTTGGCGTTCGTATGTGTCAGTTGTTTTTTATGACCTTTTACATTTTTTCCTTTTCTTGATGTTTTTTCGCTTAGTTGTAACATTTTTTTTTTTTTTTTGCCAGATTAGCTGTTGTACTGTGTTATGTAACAAAAACGTTAGCTTCGACTGCACTAAAGCTGTATAGCCTTGACAAATAAAAAAAAGACTTCTATATAAGGACTTAAATTCCGTTGTTCCAATGCGCAAAGGACAGCAACTGTTTTTGCTAGTTTTGGGTTAATTGATAGTAAAAATTTCCCAAAAAATGTCGGGATCAAACCACCACCATTTACTAATATTACAAAAAGATCTATACCTGACACCTCATATACCCCACAGACATCAGACGCAATTTTTTTATTCAGATTTATTGAGTAAAGTCTTGAGTCTAAATCAAATTTCGTGCAGATCTCTTATCAAAGAATCCTGTAGTGGTAAAAAATTCGAGGTTGGATATGAAGACGACTGCATGCCTATATGTATACTCCAGAATCCTCGCATTAAAGTAGTTAATTCCTGATTATCTGAACCACTACCACTTCAAAGATCCCAATTCAATAGTTCTTTTCTCCTATCTACAATTAAGGAGCCAAAGAGAAGCTCTTTACAGATACATATATTGAACTTTGCGGTTAAGTATTGTATTGTATAAGTATTGAACTGGAGGTGTCCAATATCAATAACTATTGTTGAACTCTAGTTACAACAGAAACCGACACTGAAGCAACAAAAGTCTAGTGCTCCGAAGCGCCGATAATGCCACACGTTCAGCTATTCATGTGATTTAGCGGGAATAGAATTAAAAGGTCGAAACAGATTTGTAATAAAATCAAGGCGTTTTGTCTATAACTTAAGTCCTAACCGTGTACTTTCCTTTAGAAAGGACTTGTATTTAGTGGTCCAAGTGTCGCTTTCAAGTTTTCACCCGATTTTTGCCGATATATGCATTATAAAGTCAACCGGAAGTTCGAAAATCTTTCTAATAAGTATACGGGGCTAAAGAAATTATTAATTCAATTCAGCCCGTTTTTGGCATATGGGCACACTATATTTAGAAAAGGATTCTCTTGGAAAATCTATAATTTTTTTAATGAATTTTTTTTTATTCATACTTCTGTGTTTTTACAAACGGTAATATTTTTTTTGTAAGTTGGTAGTACTGGTGCTAAATTTTGCGTCAAAATATTCATTAGTATTTGAGATACGAATAGAATTTCAGTGTACTCTGCCCAATCCACAAAAAGGGAGACCCCACAATCTGCGCCAACTACCGTGGGATTAGCCTCCTCAACATCGCGTATAAGGTTTTATCAAGCGTATTGAATGAAAGATTAAAGCCCACCGTCAACAAACTGTTTGAACCTTATCAGTGTAGCTTTAGACCTGGAAAATCAACAACCGACCAGATATTTACCATCACCAAATCTTGGAATCTTGGAAAAGGCCGTGAAAAGAGAGTCGACACTCACCACCTCTTCGTCGATATCAAAGCTGTCTTTGACAGCACCTCTCCGAGCTGTTCAATACCATACGAGATTTCATACAAGGCGACTCTCTTTCGTGTGACATTTTCATACTTCTTCTGGAGAAGAAAATTCGAGCTGCAGAACTAAATCGAGAAGGTATAATCATCTATAAGAGTGTACAGCTGCTGGTGTATCCGATGTTATCGACATCATTATCATTCAGAAGTGAGAGGTAGTTCAAAATGTGACAACTTGTGACAAGGACGGGGGGAGGGGTTAAAAAGTCCTTAAATTCGTACGACGTAATTGATGGATGGCCCCAAATTCACATCACCACTCCGAGGACACCGTTTTGCGCCAATTGAGGATATGAGAGCAGAATCGAACAAGGCTCTGATGGCCATCACAACGGAGGATTTTTCCAAGTGCTATGATGACTGGAATATTCGTTGACATAAGAGTATTGCAGAGGGAGGGAATTACTTTGAAGGATATCAAATGGACAAAATTCACCTTTTTATTTAATAAAAGTACTATATCTCACAAATTTTGGTCAAAAAGCTCGCAAGTGGAACTAAGATCCAAATTCGATATCGGGCTCACACAGTTTTGGTTTGATTTGAACAATTTCTTGTCACTCTAATCCCACTATTCGGGCAAGGTTATATTCTGATACAAGTTAAAATTGTGTTACATGCGAAGTTGGTGTAGCACGATTTTCGTTTTTGCTTTGGAACAAAGAAATGTCAAGATGATAATGTGTGCCAAATGTGATATCGCGCAGCCGAGTTCCGAAATATGTGATTTCACCTTAATGTATGCGGTGCCACGTCCTCTCTTACTATCGCGGGCACAAAATTTAATGTCTTTGACGCATTGAGTTATTGATTTATCGCGCTTCCAGTACTTTTTAATGGAACCCTTATATAGGGAGAAGGCAGGGTTATAATCCGATTTCATTTCGATTGTGCTGTACAAATTTTAATATTGTTTCTGAATTGTTTTAGGAAGTATGTACATTAGACCTCTTAGGGGGAAGAGCTACGCCTACTTCCTCGAAAGTTTTAACCCGCGGGTGCCCCTTGCTACTGTGACTTCTTGTGTCAAATTAAAGAGTTATATCTTAGTTGTGGGAGCCCATCAATGAACTCTTCCTAACTTTCTGCAATAGAATACATGTGACAATTTCCGCGAAACTCAACTTTTAGTAAGGCCGAAATTGGCATTGTGAATATTCTTAGTGTACCATTTTTCCCCTGCCCTAACAGGTGTGCTTCGAATTAGCTGAGTTTTTCAAAAACATTGACTTACTTGATGTTTGCCTAAAGTTGCACAGTAATGTAGAATATTACGTCATGACCTCCCACAAAGTTCCGTGTTTAACAACTTTTAATCACAGTAAAGAGTTAGCCAACTGGCATCCCTTAGATGGAACACTCTCGTATCTGGTTTTGCTTTTTTGCTTGAGAAAGAATCACCTTCGGTAAAGAATGTTTTTTTTTTTATATTGGTCGAAATTTTGTTCGAACCCAAAACCTGTAGCGCTCCAAGTTAAAAGAGCATGTACAAAAACACGTAATGAATCTTATATCATTATGTATATTTGTCATCCTCATTCCTTTTCTCATAAAACTTATTCTTACTCTTATAATATAGACTTTTGAGAATCATCCTTTAAAAATATTGGCAAATTTTTCAAAAATATAATGTTAGTCAGTTAAAGTCATACCATCTGATCAAATTTGACCCATACAGGCCCGAATTGAAACTTATTTTTTTAGATTGGTACACACTTTTTTTCGTCTGAAGTTTAATCTTCATCCGTCGAAGGTCTGTCATGAAACCACTTTGAAAGAAACCATTTAACATTAAAATTTCTAGAGTTCTTCTTTTTTAGTAGAGTTACGATCCACAGAATCGTTGAAAATTTTGCATACGTGTTTTGGGGAGCCACAATATCACAAACACAAGTATTTGAGTGGCACAAGGCTTTCAGAGAAAGTCGTAAAGTCATCGTGATTGGAAATCGTCCTGTTAGCATCAAATAGTTAGCAGGGGATCCTAATCGGAGTCTGTTGCAAACACGACGTCGAGTGGAGGTCGTAAAAGAGATGATTGACAACTTAGCTGAGGACTCTCCAGCCATCAAACGCATCATCACCGGTGACTAGGCGTGTGTTTATGAATATGGCTTCCAAACTGTCCAACAATCTAGCGAATGGCTTTAGAAAGCTCTGTTCCGTTACGCAAGTTGTCAAAAAGTTAATTTTTCCTGTAGAAAATTGACAATTGATTGCTCTGACAAAATTATTAATCCGTTATACTCGTTCCAGCCACCAGCTGGCTGAAGAAAGTCGAATTTCTCAGAATCACCCTCACACATATTAATCATTAAAAGGGTAATTAAATCTTCTATATATCATTTAAATAAATGTTGGATAATTTGAAAATTATGGCATACGCTTTGCGAAACTTCTCCGCTTTCAAGCACCCAACCTTACGCAAACAACAAAAGCTTTCCCCATTCGGCGTACAGCCGCGCAGTGAGAAGCAATAACAACAAGTGGCTCATATGGAGAAGCGCCTGCTGATCACAACCGATAACACATGACATTAAAGTTCGGTTTCAACACACTCGCAGACACCACCGAACGCACGGTCGCACTGAGCAACGCAGCTAAAGGCGAGTACCGAAAGGCATCTGGAACTCATAATGTGTCCGGCTGCCCGAAGTCTGATAGCAACCTTCATAGATGTAGAATGAAATTATGTGCTATCGTTCGTTTGGTACGCAGAGCACCACATATATATGCCAATTAGAGCCCGCTTTTTAGCTTTTAACATACCGAACGCCCTCCACCAGTCAAATAAAACATGTTGGCTTAACTGCGGTTTCGTAAGGCCAAAGCACAACTCTTATTGAGCGTTCCCACCGCCTCCCATTAGCATCTTTACAACAATTTAAGACAACCAACGTCTTCCTCACGCTCTTCTCAACATTAGGCTTGCTGGATTGCACTCTGTCAAGGATGAGAACTAAGTATTTCACTTCGACAGAGCAAGTCGTTAGCCCTCCAAAGACGGAAGATGTGCATCTGGTATTTTATTTTTCCTGGTAAATAATAAAAGCAGTTTAGTTTTATTTAGAAATTTTCCTTTAACTACGGAAGCAACATCATCTGCATAAGCTATCACCCGACAGCCTCGTCCCTCGAACTCTTTCAGTAGATCACTTACCACTAAGGCATAAAGTAAGGGAGACGTAACCCTACCTTGCAGTGGGCCCGTAATAGATCTCTCGTATAACACGCGCATTGCCGACTGTTCTGTCGCAGCGAATGAGATTGTATGAGATGCTTGAGGTTCGTTTCAACCTCGAATCGATCTAAAGCATCAATGACCGCCTCCGGCCTCACATTGTCGAATTTCGAGAAATGTTCAACAAAAGTGATGAGAGACTAATAGGTCCGAAATCCTTGGCAGCCAATACCAGTCTCCAGCGCCAGGCAATATGGTCTTTTCTAACACAGCTCTCGTAAATGAAGCCAATCAGCTAAATGAAATCTTTACCATGCGTTGAAGTTGTACAGATATGATGCTATCAGATCCCGGAGACTTGAATGTTTATACGAATTTAACACTCATGTGAGACTATACCGCCTCTCTGAAGCCTTCTGAGCGGCACTTCATCAGTGCGTTAGTTCCTTGGAAAGTGAGAATAACGAATTAGTTTTAACGATAGCCCGCTGTTCGAAGTTCAATAGCTATCTTCATTTCAAGGGTGACCTTTAAAGTAGAATTCTTTGCAAGAATGCGCCTAAGCCTTGAGGATTCATGACACCCTTGTAAGCTTTCGTAGAAGGATCTCCATGAAACTCTGTTGGCCTTATTTATTTCCCACTTGTAACACTAATCGAGATAGATTTAGGGTTTTATATACATTAATGGTCAAGATAACGAAACGATTTGAAATCCGGGGGACCGTCTGTCTGTCCGTTTTTCCCGTCATGCAAGCTGTAACTCGAACAAAAATGCAAATGTCTTGGTTTACAGGTTATCTAGTACAAAAAAAAATCCGAGTTCGTAGATGGGCGTAATCGGACCACTAACCAAATTCGGTATATGAAATTTAACTGACATTCCTATGTTACAACGTAAAAATTAGTGAAATCGGACCACAAGAATGCGTACTTCCCACATAGCAAAACTTTAAATTCCATTTGATTCTTTCACTTTCCAGTACATTTATCAAGAAGAAATTAATATAACAGCGTAAACCTTGCACGAATAATGCCTTTACTATGCCAACCTTGGGATCAAAAATTATACAAAACGAAAAAAAAATTGTTCAAGCCCCTAGCTACCGAAAATTGGGACTCCAGTACCTATAGTTGATCGAAAATGTCGGTCAATGTGTGAGATACGTAATTGAAGTTAAGGGATAATTCTTCTCTTAGAATGGTATGTCTGTATGTCAAAAATGGGTTGAATCGGACAAATACTTCTCTTGGCCACCATATGTATACCTTCCATAAGCTTGCGCTCGTGCAAATACAATAATAATATGAAAATCAAAAGACATATTGTGTTAAATTTCACTTTTATGAGCATAAATAAGTAGATTTTCAATAAAAAATTTGCAACCACAATCGGTGTGCACGTGTGATCCAAAGCAGTTACACACTTTGACCGGCACACAAATCCATTTTGGTTTATTTAAATATGTTTTTTATATATGCTCTTTATATATTATATTTTTTATATATTTATTTGAGTTTTTACATATTTATTTCCATATTTTATGTTCTCCTACCTTTTAGACTTCGTTCAGTGACGCTTTCAATATGGCAGCTATTGAATTATGAAAAAGCACACGCCGCCAAGCGGTACTAAATTGAAAGAGCAACACCACCGACTACAAACCGGTTTTCATGTGTTCTTTATGGAAGCATATTTGTGGCACAAAAGTGATAAAAACCGCCGAAGATGCAAAGCTACATAATTTGACTTGCAATTACATGGCGCGTATATATACAAATACATGTTTTTGTTTGTAAGTGTATGTGTGCATGTATATGTGTTGGCAACGAATTGAAAGTATTAACTCGAAAGGGAAAACCGGTAAACAGCGAAATGTTTGAATTCGTGTCTTTTACGCAATTTCGAGTTATTTTCAATTTTTGTAGCATACATTTGTGCGCATATGAGGTTAGGGAGCGCGCAACTAAACAGCGCTACGCACATGAGTAAGCACGATAAATATGGCGATGTTTAGACATTTACAAATGTAGTATACATATATATATACATTATGTATTTGGTTAGTATGTTTGTGTGTGTATAAGTATGTGTGTGAGTGTATGTATTTGGCGCAACTTTCATGCCTACAGACGCTTTGCAATCACATCAAAACCAAGGCAAATGTTATTTCGGGATTTTCGCTTCATTTCAATCAAGCAGGCAGCGGCGTGAAGAAGGCAAACGAGCGTAAACCACAACAATAACAAAAAACGACAAGGAAAGCAGTAAGCAAGTTCACAGCGTATACATATATGCAAATGCGTAAAGTCTGCTTTTAGGCGTCACCGCAAACCGCCACGCCAAGTCGAGCGCAGAAAATATTATTGCGGTTGTCTACTGTCAACACTTTCACGCCGCCGACTTTAACACACGCACATACACACACACGTCTGTATACACAAACAAAGCAAGCAATGAAATATGCAAATATGTAAATTTGTCTTTGGATAAAATATATTTTATATAAAATCTTTGGCAATCGTGAAATTTGTGTTTTTTCCTGCATTTAAATGCTTTTTGGGGTTTCATAATGTCGCAATTGTCGTTTGTGTAAGTGTGTTGGTGTGTGTGTGGCATGAGTTCTTCAAGTGCTTATTAAGTTTAGAGAATTTCTTAAATTGAATTATGAAAATTTTTCTCATTTTGCGATTTGACTTTCAAGTGTTGCCAGCATTTGGTGACAATGGCAGCTAATTCACGAAGGTACTTTGAAAAAACTTAATTGAGGACAACTTAGTTTGCTGAAAGAGCAAATAACTGCATTTTGGACTTGACGAAAATTTGTTTGGCTAAGGTTCTTATGTAAATTTAGTCCTGATGGAATTAAAGAAAAAGGATAAAAGTTAAAATTTTTATTTTTTCAATTATCGCTTTAGTGATAGAATCAAGTATTAGAAATCAAATTATCGATAACTTATGATTTTTTTTTTTTTTTTTTTTGTATACGAGAATATGGACATCTTATGACTTGTCATTCCAGATGTGAAAAAAATATCGATTACTCGATAAATATTTTTTATCGAATTTCAATTATTTTGAATCATGGTGTTAAAAATGGTAAGACAAATTAGTTAACTCATTTCTATCGATAACAAAAATTTTTGCAAAAAAAGTCGCTCTGAATACTGGCTTCTACTGAAATAAATTTAACCTAAAGTGATAGGTTACGTCTTAGAATCAAGTAAAAAAAAAATATTTTTATCGATAATTTGTGAATATATTTTTTATACGAGCATATGGACATCATGTGACTTATCATTCATGATGAAAGAAAAATTATAGATTGTAATATGTTTTGAAATTTTCGATTACTCAATAAATATTTCAATCGATTTATCGATTCTCAGTTATTATAAATCATATAGTTAAAAATGAAAAGAAAAATTAGTAAAACTCAACTTTTTCGAAAATAAGAATTTGAGTCGTTCTGCCGATTTTTTTCTACTCAAATAAATCGAACCAATCACTTTAACATTAGAATCAAGTAAAAAAAATCGCTCTATCGATAACCTGTGAAAACAAATTTTTCAACGAGCATATGAACATCTTATGACTTAACATTCCAGATGTAAAGAAAAAATATCGTTTGATTTGAAAATTTCGGTTACTCGATGAATATTTTAATCGTTTTATCGATTTTATCTCTCAAAACAACTTATGATATGCATTTTACAAAAGCAAGCAATACTTTATGACCTCACTTTTATAAATATATTAAAATCTCTATTTTAGTACCTACTAAAATATTATTAGATAAATATTTTGAGCACATTTCGATAAATTTTAGTCGATAAATATCACTATTAAAATGAATCAAGATAAACATAAACACATGACGGTATTTATATAGAGGCATTAACTTTGGTAACTCTCGATAATAATAAAATATGGCTATTTTTCTGAGTAACGAGATATTATTTGATTAATGCTTTAAGCAGATATTTCGATAAATTTTAGTTAACAAATATTACCAATAGTATTTATCAAGGTAAAAAGTGGCAATCTGTATAAATCGCATCCAAAGTATCGATAATACCATATTATTAACGTCGATATATAGATATATTACCATAAATTACCATCGATACAATTATTATTCGATGAAAAATTCATAACTGATAAATATTTCCTTAATTATCGATAAAAATCCTATCGTTCCTATATCGATATGAAAAATTATTATAAATAAATACTATCGATAACATTGTGTTTTGATGAAAAATTCATAATTGATAAATATTTCATTGATTATCGATAAAAATCCTAACGTTCATATATATGTAGATATGAAAAATTATTCTAAATAATCACTATCGATAACATTGTGTTCCGATGAAAAATTCTTAATTTATAAATATTCCATTGATTATCGATAAAAATCGTTCCTCAAAAAACAGTTCGACTTAAATTGTTTAAACAATTTCAGCATTCTTCGTAAGAACTTTTATAAAATATTTATATTAACTATTTAAATTACAAGATCTATTAATAGGAAGATCTCTTATACACCAATATTTCCACATATTTTTGAAATAAATTTAATTTATCGAAACTAATATAAAAGTATTAAAAAGTATAAGTTAAAATAAAAAGTTATTGGCTTCACTTGTATCATTTATTATACTATAAAGTCTTGAAATCGATATATTCCGATTATATTATCTACAAAATGGATTAAACGTTGATATATTGAAGTACGATAACAGTCGATCACTGTCGAAAATAATATATTCCGCTCAATAGTTATCGATTCAATAGTCCTTCAAATAATTTGTACTTAAATAATTATCGATAATAAAATAAATTTGATTCGATAAATATTGATAAATAGCATAAAATACTTAAGATCAAATATGATGTACAATTCCTAGTTCGCTATACAACGATCAATATTTTCGATAACACCTTTTATCGAAATTAAAAAAAAATTTCTCGTTTTTTTTTCCAAAATATGGTGTAAAAGTTTATAGTTCGGTATGCAAATATTATTTTAAAAATATTTTAAAAAATATTTTTTTTGATTTTTTTCAAATTAATTTTTCTCGCCTTTTTTTCAAAATTTCAACACTTTTATCCACATCCATATAATAATCAACTACTTTTCTCAATCACCAGCTATAGGGAGCAAAATTAAAGGGAATTTCGAGCGATCACAAACTAAGCATATATTATTTATGAAAAAATTTAAGTTTTTCAACAAATTCCTTTCACAAAACGGATAATTTACATATATCTCTAACTACAGCTTTAGTCCATTGACCTCAAGCTTTAAGAAAACAAGTATGTGTTTTATAAGTCACTTATGTATATCTAAATAAGCCTATTCCAATCCAAGTAGGTTTATGACCAATGAGTCTGTTGCGAAAAGTTTTGCTAATAAAAGTTTATAATTTCTTTTGACAGAAACGAACAGCAAGCACTATTCTACATATATATGATTGTGTGTGTGAATATAGTTGAGGCGAAAACTTTTGTTATTTCACATTTGACAACAAAAGCTGTGAGAATAGCATCCCGAACACGCATTTGCTTAAGGCGGCACTTACAAAAAGTTCTCAATTTAGTTATACGCCGACATTGTGTCTTTAAGACCTGCTACAATGTATGCACGTGGGCATATGCACAAGTGTAAATAAAAATGTTGCGGGGATTATTAATTCGGATTTAGTTGAGCGGCAAAAAAATATAAACAAACAGTGAATTTAGCTGACAAAATATGAGGAGAGAAAGTAGAAGAGAGCAGCAGCAAATATGAGCAGGGAAACATTTTTTGGAAATATGTACAGGGGTTTTAGTAAGGGTGATATAATTTCTGCTAAAAAAACTCGTTGTTAAATTAAGTTGTGCATTTTATAATGTAGAGTGCGATCGATACAATAAAGAGCTGAATTTAACATCTTGCAAATGGCCTCCACGACTTCTTTTGCAGCAGCGAATTCGATGAACCCAATTTTCGAGTGCTCTTTTCCACTAAATCAAGTCGTTTGTCATGAATAGCACGTCTAGTATTGACTTGAAGATAGTCGGTTGGCATGTAGTCCCCTCCTGTTAGAACCAGATGTTGTCAAGATCAACTTCTTCAGATGTGCACATAAAAAGTTTTTTATCATCGATCTGTACCGCTCTCCATTGACGGTAGAAATAGCGCTGTCACCAGCTTCATTTCGAAAAAAGTACGTACCGATGATTCTACCTATCAATTTAAGCGAATGTAATGGTTGTTCATGAATAATTTGTGGGTTTTCTTCGCATCAGAATCGACAATTTTATTTATTTACCGCATCACTCAACAAAAAATAAGCCTCATTGGAAAAAATAGTTCCAAGACAAATTCAGCAAATTCACGACGTTCCCATGGTACAATGACTTCTGTTCTTGTATGAGAAAAATTTTATACGGATACAAGCCCAAATCTATTCTCAAAATCCGCCAAATTCTGGTTTGAGACGGTCCCAATTCTTGAGAACGTCTTCTAATCAACAAGTCTGCGGTCTTCAGCAATAAAAATAGCCGAGATGAGACTTAGAAATGATGCCAATCCTATTGGAAAACCCGGTATTTTACATGAATATATAAGTGACTAGATATATGTGCATGTCACGATACACAATTTTGAACTTATTACCTTAGAGAGATATGAAAATTTACACGTGTACCTGGAAGTAGCTTAAAATACCAGCATACAGCTACACATGCAGTTACATACAAGTATATGAGTACTTACATACTATACATATTATAAATTTTTTTAAATTTTTTGCTTTCACGTATTAAATTTTGATGAATGCTTTCATTTAATGTGTTTTATATATTTTTGTGCTTTTAAAGTGACATATGTAATTTTGGATAATATTCTAACTTACATTTATGGTAGTTCATAATATTTATAAAGAAGTAACATATAAGAAAAGTGGCAAATATACCAGTATAAATAAGTATAACTTAATGTGTTGTGATTTACCGAGATTGTTATTTTTTAATTCAACACAAAGATTTAAAAAATTTAAAAAAAAAATTTTTCATAATCTCCCAGCACATTTCTCGGAGAATATTATACGGACTTTACCATCTGCTAAGATGCGATCGGCTTCATAAAACATGAAACATCCCACTATGAGCCAAAATTATTAAGACTTTTTCGTATTTTTCTTAATTTATTCTTTGACATCTATGTCGTCCCCCTCAAAGTCGTCTCCCTTGTCCCAAATACACTTTTGTCAACGTTTTTTCCAACCCTCGAAAAAGTTATTAAAGTCAATTACCCGAATAGCTTTTGATGTTTAACGTTTCAATTGACTCAAAACAGTTTACCTGAAGCGGTCGTTTGAGTTTTCTGAATAGACGGAAGTTAAACGAAGCTAAATCAAGGGAATACAGTGGTTTCAACAAAAATATCTTTAAATTTAAATTGATTAAAAATTTCGAAAAACTAAGAACAATCAATGCAGTATGCGACGGTGCATTGTCGTAGTGCAAAAACCAAGAGTTGTCCGCCCATAATTGCGACCTCCTTTTAAGAATAGCTTTGCGAAAATTACGCAAAACACTCAAATAGTATTCCTTGTTGACAATTTGGCTGGTTGGCAGGAATACGGAGTGCACTACAACTCAATAACCGCAAAAAACTGTCAGCATAACCTTGATTTTTGACCTGCTTTGATGTAGTTTTTTTCGGCTTCGGCTCACCTTTACCATGATATTCATCTGTTTCTGGGGCGAAATCATGGATCAAAGACTCATCGCCAGTAATAATACGTTTCATGACATCTTGCAAAGCATTGTTTTACAAGCGTTAATGCGACGCTGTTCTTTCAAAAAAAATTTAGTGTTTTTGGAACCAATCGTGCTTTTACTTTTCTTAGACCCAAACGATCCGATGGTTTCCACTGATCATTCCAATATTCCAACGATGCCAGAAAAATATCTGTGTATGAATTGACGATTCTCAAGCATCAATTCCTTTGGTTTAGTGACGTGGTGATCATCAGTTGATGTTGATCGCCGTCCTAGACGTGGTTCGTCGTCGACGTGTTCTCGACCCTCTTTGAATATTTTCTGCTAGTAAAAAAACACTTTCTCGTAACAAGCAGCTATCACCGAAGGTCTTATCCAACATTCTGAATGTTTTGACACCAGAAATTTGATTACGCGCACAAAATTTAATGGAACCTAATCATTGAATTGAATTTGAATAATTTCACTCATCGTAAAAATCGCAGAATGCTCTTTTGTACTTCAGAAAGACAAGTTTGTAACAAATACTAATAATACTTTTGATGTCACATTTTTCACAGATGTTACCGAGAGTTACACTGACTTCATCAAGACAAAACTACCCTTAGCGCCCATATAATGTAAATATTTTCGAGCCTCTAAAAAATCTTAACGAAATTTAAAATAAAACTATTTCTAATAAAAATCGGCGACTTTGCCCAAAATTGATGAAATCAGGGCGCAACTTCCTGTAGTCCCCATATATCTAATGTACGGATACTAAAACGTAAGCTTAATTTTATACCATGTACAAGTACCACTGTGACCAAAATATAAGGTGACATTGTATTTATTTTGAAAATTCTATATTTATTCCACCAAATCAATTTCATCCTCTCGCGATGCAATGCACTTATACCAACGGATTTTCCAATTTTCGAAAAACTGGTTGTACTCACTTTCCGGGATGGCCTTCAGTTCCGTCTTCGCTGCGGCTTGAATATCTTCTATCGTATAAAAAAGGTGTCCCCGGAGCGGTCTTTTGAGCTTGGTGAACAGCCAGAAGTCGCACGGCGCCAGATCAAGTGAATACGGTGGCTGCGGAACGATATGGGTTGAGCTTTTGGCGAAATGATCACGAATTACGAGGGCAGTATGGGATGGTGCATTATCGTGGTGTAAAAACCAAGAATTGTCTTTCAACAATTGCGGCCTTTTTAGGCGGATAGCGTTACGCAAACGACGCATAACGTTCAAATAATATTCTTTGTTGACTGTTTGACCGGTTGGAAGGAATTCATAATGCACATTACCACGATAATCAAAGAAAACAGTCAACATGACCTTGATTTTTGAGCGACTTTGGCGCGATTTTTTTTGGGCTCGGCTCTCTTTTGGCACGATATTCACTCGATTGATTGGTTGTTTCGGGGTCGTAAGCATAGATCAAA
>JAPZAG010000113.1:0-27558 GCA_027475135.1 Bactrocera correcta | reverse complement strand
ACTTGGAAACATATCTGCATTTATATGTTTGTTGGCTTCGAGCTTTCGATTTACTAAAATCACGAAAGCATACAACTACCCATTAGAGATTAGATACATAACGTAGAGAATTTGGATACTGAATTACTTTAATCAGAAGATTTAAAATTTTCTTGTGGCATGCTTTGTGAAATTTGACTTGTCCATTAACTTAGATTTACTAAATCCTAACTGAAGTTATAACTTGTTGTATGCTTGGATGGAGGTCGAATTAATGAGCTCTTCTATGTTTTTGGTAGCACTTCCAATCGGGTTCTGCAAAAGTAGTCTCGTCCTAATGACTGTATACAGCTATAAAGAAAACTTTTGTTTATTAGTTCGTAGTTCAACTAAAGCCGAGACTCACAGAAATTCTCACTGGCGCCCAAAGTAGTCAATCTATTATTATTAATTACGCGGTTTCTGCCTCTTAAGAACCAAATCCTGAAGTAATTATTTTAAGCTTGTGAAAGTGCGAACTCTGGTCTAGTAACATGACGATCTCATAACTAAATAAATATCTGTATATTTAGGATTAACATGGGGATCTTTGGTATCTACTTGATACTCAATAAGATCGGATTTGTTTCAAAAATATGTTGAACTTTTGGTTTTGATGCGAGTCCGAGCTTGATGGACCAGAGTCACAGTAATGCTTATTGTATTTCAAGACTGATCTCGGACTCTCGATAGTAATTCTATGTTTGACAAATTTGTGTAGTATGAGTCGATCTTCTATGGATCTTCTATATACTTCTACCCGCTTTTGTTATAAAGAGACTCCGGTAAGTCAAATAGGTTCTGAACACTGCTAACTTTAATGTTCGCCGCTGACAAGAGATTTGCTCACCAATCGGCCACTTGCTTTTTTCCACCACATTAAAATTATTAGTTTCACTCAATGCAATTATTTCCTACAGGGCATCTATGGCGGTGACTGAGCTCACGTTTGTGAGGTTTTTGAGCGGCGCAGTCAGGCGGCCGCAAAAGTGAATTTGTCGTGCATGAAATGTCGGTGAAGTGGCTGCTATTAGTTGCAGACTGTTGCTTCTGCAACAACAATAACAACAACGGCACGACGCTTGTGACACTCGCTGGATATGCACGTTCATCGAAAACGGTTTGTCATCGTACTTACTAGCTTGCTGGGCTGTGACTGTTATCAAGTTTTTTTTTGTAGTTGTTGCTGTTATTGTTGCCCATGCGAGATGCAGAGATGCGTTTAATCGAAGATTGCTGAGGTATAAATTAACCACGGCATTTGGGTGGCAGCGGTCGGTACGACTATAATAGCACGAACAACTGCTTGGACAATGGCCACACGGCCGACGATGATGCGAAGGCTAAACAGACACACATACATATACATGCATCACACATACAATGCGCGTGTGTGTGTGTATGCCTGAAGACAAAGCGCTTACAGGTGGATCAGATGGGCAAAGAGAATATGTTGCAAGCGCCGTACTCATGAGCGTGTGCTTAGCTCAGTTGAGCTGACATGCGCTTATGTGTGCCTGTGTGTATGCGAGTGCGGGTGTTGCACCTGCGAAGCTGCAACTTTGTTTTTACTTGCTTGCACGTTTGTAGAAATGTGCTTACGTTGCCGTGGGGACATTGCAGCTGCAGTATGTTGCAAGCGCACATACACGCGCACACACCGACGTGCATTTAATGTGTCCGCCAATGCAGACAGACAGACAGCCAAACAAATATATGGCACATACGTGTATATTTGTATGCGCTTGAGCTATTACTGCTTGCTTTTATATGCACGTGTGTGTCTGTGTGTGTGTGCTTGCGTGCTTGTGGGCGTTTTGTATACTCAGCGGACGGCATCTGCTAGATTACACTCGTAATTGGATTGAATGCAGTGAATTTTTAATGCCTCCAAAAGCAAACACTGTCACGCACACACACACACGCCAATAGACTAATACATACATATATACACTTTATAAGCACACATACATATGTACATACATACATACATATGTATATACATATACGTATATATGTATGTGAGCAAACGGTCTGCAGCATCCGCAAAAGCAATCGTGCTTAGTAGCCATCGAGGACACACACGCGCGCAGTTATGCTATATACACACACACGTGTGCGAATTGAAAATCGCACAAAATAACTCTTCTACATTTGGCCGAGTGCCCTGAACCCATGTTTACATAAATGTGGCCTCCAGATTAATTTGTCAACTCATTTTGTATGTCACTTATTTACAGCAAACAATTTTATGAGTTTTTAAGATCTGAGAACTGAAAACTGATGGCAGTACAAAAGTAATTTGGAGAGGGTTGCCACGTATAATGAATTAAAATATTATAAGTCATCCAAATTTGGTATTTCTGCATTAATAGAAACAAATTGTAGAAGAAAAAAATTTGGTAGAGTTGCCACCTTATTTGCATTACACATTTATTGAGTCTAAAATTCAAGTTTCCAATTTGCGTTTAAAACTGTATTTAAATATTTAATTTTCTCCATTTAAAACCTGCAGTTGCATAAAATTTTTGACGGTGTTGCCAGCTTTTCTAAAAAATTTAAATATGTCAATTAAAAATATTTGTTTAAAAAAAGATAAATGAACTATAAATATAAGCTAATTTGATTTATTTTATTATTAATATGTTTTATTGCCCTTGCCACCTGGTTTCGATAATAATAAATCGTCTAGAATTTGGAAAAGTTGAAAATCTGTAATGAAATAAGTGTAAATAATACCTATAAATGTTTTTAATTAAGGCCGTAAGTTTCATATATATTTTCACAGTGTTGCCACCTACTTTCAATCAAATCTGATTTTTAATATGTTAATTGAAGCATTAGTTTTAATGTGAATAAAATTCATTGATATTTGTAGTTGGACAATTAAGACTATTATTATTATAAAAATGCTCCATCAAGTTTTTCGTTGTCGGCTCAGCTCAGCTCAAAAAACCACTTATCGTCAGCAGTAACGATACGTTTGATTAATGCAGGGTTAAAGCTATGTTGCCATGTTTCGTTTTGCGATCTTTACTAGACACTCAACTACTTGTGTTCGTGATAAAGAGACTCTTCAACTCTTCAAGACACTTCAACAATATTTCCAAAGAAAGGATCGCGTAGTCGTGATTCCATTGGAAAGACAAAATTTCACAAAAAAAAAAACTGTTATTTTCAAGACAAAGCTTCACACGAACATAAAAAGGATTATATCAATCCAGGAAATTAATATTTAACGCTTCGGTTTGCTGGTACAGTTTAAATGGACCAGTGTGGGTCAAATGGAACTTCTAAAGCGAAATAAATACAAAAAATCCAAAAAAGAAGTAACATAAAGTTAGGGAGTCCATTTGCCATTGTTAGAAGCATTATTCCGAACATTTTCAAGAAGAAGAAGAGTTCCTTCGGGTTATGGATTTTGACTTTCTCCCTTCTTATGGTGACATCATAGGCTTGAAAATAACAGATCAGTTGAAAAGTTCACAAAAGTCCCGGCCTTTCATAGCAAAACATATTTTTTGGCAAAATTCTTCTTTTTATTAAAGATAGTGCCCTTCAAGGGTGATATGCTGATTCAAGCGACACTTGACTTTTCGATACCAATTTTGTAGAACGATTCGGTCATTGCTTCAAAATAGGTCTCAGATTTGGCGATCATCTCTTCGTTTGACAAAAAATTCCTATCCATCGAGCATTATTTTGATATTTGAGAAAACGAAATAGTGGATGCGGAAGCAATCCGAAGTCGAACTAATGGATTTTTGGAATCGTTTTCACCAACTTGTGACACGGTACAGTCTACTCTGATGACTATCGATTGGACTTGCGAGTGAAACGATGGAGTCATATTTCATCAATTGTGATATATCGACGTAAAAACTCGAGTTTATGACGCTTGGAGATCTCCAAACACTACTACGAATCATGAACTGTAGTTGTTTTACGATTAAAAATGAGCTCTCGGGTCACCCACTTCACACAAAAACTTTCTGATACTCCCATTTTCGTGAATGATATAACGTAAACGTTCAGTTTATATCTTAAGTTTGCCTGTTATCTCGTATAACTTCATTTTACGGTCATCCAAAATTATTTTGTAAACTTTTTTGATGTTTTCGATGGTAGCAACCTCTTTAGAGCGTCCATTGGCTCCACCGTTTTCGGTGCTTATTTCACCACGTCTAAACTTAACATATCAATCGTTGATTGCTAAGTTCCCTGAGACAGTGGCAGAAAATGCGGAAAGATGCGACGACCCCAAGAGGTGATCTAGTGACACAGAGTTTACTGAAATTATGAAGGGTACTTTTCTCCAGCCTGCTTAATGACGAAAAGAACTGTCTGAGCTTTTAAAAACGTATTTTCTTTTTTTTGTAGAATATGGTCGGACCAATGTATGTCCGACGATTGGAAGTTAAGTGTGTTTCGCCCAATCCACAATAAGGGAGAGTCCGCAATCTGCACCAAGTTTCTTTAACTTCGCATATAAGATTCTGTCGTACGTACTGTATGAAGGTTAAAGCCCATCGTCAACAAATTACTTTAGGTCTGGAAAATTTATCAGGTATTCACCGTGCCAAATCTTAGAAAAGACCTGTGAAAAAGAATCGGTACACACCACCTCTTCGTCGATTTCAAAGCTGCTTTCGACAGCACAAAAAGGAGCTGCCTCTATGCCGCGATGTCTGAATTTGGTATCCCCACAAGACTAATACGGTTTTGTAAACTGACGTTGAGCAACACCAAAGCTCCTTCATGATTGGGAAGGACCTCTCCGAGCCGTTTGATACCAAACAGGCCGGACTCCCTATCGTAAAAGCTTCTTCAATTTACTCCTGGAGAAAATAATTCGAGCAGCAGAGGTGAATAGAGAAAATACAATATTCTATAAGAGTGTAGAGATGCTGGGTACCCGATGATATTGATACCATTGGCCTTAACACCCGCCATTAGTTCTGCTTTCTCCAGACTTGACAAGGAAGCAAAGCAAATGGGTCTGGCAGTGAACGAGGGCAAGGCGAAATATCTCCTGTCATCAAACAAACAGTCGTCGCACACGCGACTTGGCTCTCACGTCACTGTTGACAGTCATAACTTCAAAGTCGTAGACAATTTCGTTTATCTTAGAACCAGCATTAACATCAACAATAATGTCAGCCTCGAAATTTAATGCGGAATAACTCTTGCCAAAAGGTGCTACTTCGGACTGAGTAGGCAATTGAGAAATAAAGTCCTCTCTCGACGAAAAAATACCAAATTCTACAAGTCACTTATCATCCTCGTCCTGCTGCGTTAGGAGTTTCGAAAGAAAGGTTCTGCGTAAGATTTATGGTCCTCTCGCATTGGCAACGGCGAATACCGCATTCGATGGAACGATGAGCTGTCCGAGATATACGACGGCATTGACATAGTTCAGTGAATTAAGAGACAGTGGCTACGGTGTCATGTCGTTCAAATGGATGAAAACACTTCAGCTCTGAGAGCATTCGACGCAGTACATACAGGGTGAAGCAGAGGAAGACGAATACCTCCATTCGGTTGAAAGATCAGGTGAAGAAGGACCTGGCTAAAATTGGAATCTCCAATTGTCGCCAAACAGCGGAAAGGAAGAACGATTGGCTGTTGTAAACTAGGGTATAACCGCGTAAGTGGTGTCGGCACCAATGAAGAAAAAGAAAAAGTGTTCGGGAACTCGACATTAAACCAATTTTTTGCTTCAGCTGTACTTTTTCCTTCAAAAGCAATATTTTACTAACACGGAAAATTCCTTTTCATCCATTTTTTCACCTTAACCAAAGCTGTTTCACTCAAAATGACATAATTCATAAACTAATGATCTGACAGCCGCCAAATTTATACAAGCGCTTCTTGATGACTAGAGCTAACAAAAATTCATATGGATTTAATTTTACTAGCGCCATCTATTTGTCAGACCGGGGACTTTGATTGTTATATGAAGGGTAGCGAAGAACACTGAAGGGTTTCTGAATTTTCAGATGCCGAAGTAACCATTTTCGAATGCAGCAGCATTGAACAGCCAAAGTCCACAGCATAATATTTGTTTAATACTTTCAAATTCTACTACTTGAAAGCTTTAGTGGCCAGCGCAAGGACTATGTCGCCTCATCACGTCCTACGCATTGGAAAAAAGTAATTTAGCGACAAATTGAGGTTAGGTTCATGAGATGCGAAGCTTTTACACCTTAATAAGATCGGTTGCCACAATTTTATTTAAGTGTATATTTTATAAGTGGACACTACTCGGCCTGTTGCCTAGAAACGTGCGAGCTGATGTAAGAGAGAGTGAAAGAGGTTGATTCAAAAACATATGAAAATATTAAAAAATAGTCAATTTAATATTATTTATTTAAGTATTGGAATCCACACTCTGTTACATACAAATATAACTGAGTAGAACAGACTTTGAGTACCACTAGCACTACGACTCTTGAATGGTACAAAACTCTTTATGTAGTAATATGTGTGTATGTGCTTAAATATGTTTTTACACAGACATACAGACATACATACATATGCATGTGCGTGTTTAAAGCCGCTTTGGTATCTCTATGATTTGTGTACAGGTAAGAGGATTATGGACCTTTTAAGCTTTTTGCGCGGTTGAATTTCAATTTTCATTTGTTATTGTTTTTTTTTTTTTTGTTTTTGCGTATAAAGTGGTCAATATTAACTGACGAGAAAATGTGTGCGCAAGAATTTTTCGGTTGTTGTTGTATGGTGCTTGTTGTAGCGCTATTTGTTGTTGAATTCTTGTTTTCTTGTTTTTATTATTGTCGTTGTTATTATTTTTGTTGTTTTATATTTATTATTCACTTGTTCTTGTTTTCTTTTTTTTTGTTTGTTTTCCATCGACTTGCAATACTCTAGCAACAGCAAGCAGCAGCTGCAAGTCATCGCGCCTCTATTCATTGGCGTTAGTCAGATCGTTGCCACTGCCACTGCCATTGTGGCCACAAGGGTGACCTTGTCTTTTGCACTTCTGCAGTGGTTTTCCTTGTATTTATTTTCAGCAACTACGTCGCACACGAGTAAAAACTGGCAAATAAAATGCAAGCACAACAGCAAAAAGTGGCAGCCACAGCAATAACTGCACGACACTAGACACACTAGATAATAACACTTACCACACAGGTGAGCACACACATACATACACACACACACATGCATTTATTTCTGCATCTGCAGCAAGCGTTCCGCACACACACGAGCGCCGACGATGTTCGCCGCCGAAACCTGTTCAAATAATACTTTTTGCGCCTATAGATGTATGTACTTATGTATGTGTGTGTTGGCGTGTGTGTGTGCCGCTGGCACTGCGGAGTGTTTTAACTGAGATAAAGTTACTAAAAATCACTTTAGCAAAAAGCGCAGCGGAAAATAGTGTTAATAAAAAAACAACAAAAGTTGCAATAAAAATAAACATTTTACGAATGCAACAATCAAAAAAACAACAACAGCAATTATGTTGGAATTTCTGCGCGATAGACGCAATTTAATTGCCGTAGCAAGCGGCGAAAATGGTCAACATGGAGCTAATAACAGCAGCTTTAAAACCACAACAACAACAAAGCAGCAGAAAAAAGGAACAACTGCCCGGTTGTTCGTAGTTGCGGTGTGTATATTGTTGTTGTCTTAACTGAGGAGGCATTTGCGACTGCTGTTGTTATTGTTGTTGTTGTAAATTTTATAGCTGTTGTTGTTGTTGTTGTCGTTGTTGTTGTTGTTGTTATTGTTGCTGCTGATTTTAGCGGTGTTGTTGTATATTTCAGTGTTGTTGTTATTGTCGCTGATTTTAGTGTTGTTGTTGTAAATTTTGTTTGTTGTTGCTTTTGTTGTTGTTCACTTTTAATGCTGCTGCCATGAATTTCATTTTGCTGTTGTTGTAATTTTTTAATAATTGCTTTTATTGTTGTGTTGTTGCTTGTTGTTGTTGTTGTACATGTTAGTTTTGTTGTTCGTGCTGCTGGTGCTTCTGGTGGTAATGCTGGTTACGGCTGCGCTGGTTGTGGCGGCAGGCGGCAACCGCAAACGAGTGGCGGCAAGCTGCTACAACAACCACCACACACACACACACGAACAGACATACGACCAGACAGCACTGTCACAATAAGCCAGAGCAGCAAGCAAAGAAAAAATCGAGGCAACCAACAAGAACCTGGGCAATAACAACCGCTGCAGCTGCGGCAGCAATAAACAAGGTAGCAACAATGTTGGCAACAACGGCAACAGCAACCACAACTGCCGCACGCACACATATACAACATCCATGTACACAATATACACGAATGAGCGCACACAGCGCGGCGGCAGTTGGAGTGACAATAATAACAACAACAAACAACTAGTAAAATGCGAATAACAACAGTAGCAACAACACCAACTTTGCCACTAATAGCAACAACAACAAACAATAAGTCTGTCACTAGGAGCAACAGCAACAATAACAACAACATGCAAAACAAAAAAGTAACAAAGGCTTAAATAACAACAACAACAATTCTGACAACAACAACAGCAACAATTCTGTTACCAGTAGTAACAGTAACAACAACAAAATCGGCAAATACTGCCAGTAGCAACAATATGTACAACAACAACAAATAGAAAAGTTCGACTACAACAACAATTAGAGTAGCCACATTCACAGCAGCAGTTCAGCAGTCTCCAGCGGGCGCGCTGCACTGCGGAGCCGAGCTGTGCGGCGGGAAAACGTTTAATAAATAAATTTACGAACTCGAAAATTGACTTTTTACACTTTTTCATGTTGTTAAAAGTGCGCTGATGCTGAAAAGTTGCACACATGACTGAGCTGCTGGACATGCATGCAGTAGTTGTTGTTGCCGCCGTGCCATGCATATGCGGGCACTCAATTGCCAGAACTTGTCTTTACGTGTGTGTGTGTGTGTGCGAACTGTTAGCCGCACAACTTCGTCAGTAGCAGCGGTTGCAACAACAAAACCAATAATGATAACAACAACAACTGCAGCTGTTGTAACATCAGTCCATAGCGATGAAGCTGCTGCTGCTGCGGCTGCTGGTGATGCTCCGTCTGCCATCAAACGTCCAGCAAGCCAATAGAGACTGCCAGCCATCCATCTGTGTCCGTCTGCGTGGCCGCGGACGTGATGTGGAATTCCAGATAGCACACACAGATACGAATAGATAAGACAAGCTTTAAGTAAATACATATGTGCGTTTGCAAAAACTCTGTATAAGGCACACATACTATGTATGCCCATATTACTGTATATATGTATGTATGTCTATATGACCACAAGTATTTATGTAAGTATGCATGTGTGTGCAACTGCAACTGCAGATAATAATATTTACACGAATTCGCGGAGCGCCCAAGCGTGGCTGGCATGCAAGAGTTCCTCAGCTCACGCTGTTGGATGGAAGTTTGAGTAAACGCTGACGACGTTCGCGCATTTACCCCCGAAAGAGAGATAAAGCGGAAAATTAATAATAATAATAATAAAATAATAATAACCGTAGTGGCGGACTCTCCCATGCTCGGCAAGTAGTTTTTGGTCAAGTTTGCACTTCAGTTTGTGGCGCAAGTCTATTGGGAAGCTTTTCGATTTTATGTGGCTATCAACGGACGCAGATCTTGCGGTCGTGCTTTTATTCACTTTTTCCTCGGTTCCTTGTCTACGCTGTATAGTATGTTTAAGCAATTTCCATTGACTTCAGGAAAGCAAGACTGCCGCTCTCAGGTGGTGGCTTTAAAATACTTCATACCTAGGCAAAGCTGTCGTTACCTAAGGAAACCGATTTGTTGTTAGAAATGTTACTGCATAACTGCAACGGACGGCTCCAACTAAAAAGAAAGAAAGGAAAAAGGAACTTATCGATGTGGCCAATGCCAACACCCGGTTGTAGTGTCTGATGACGACGATTTTAAGGAGACTCTTTAGTCTAATAATTTTCAAAACATTTATATAATCATAATTTTGTCTACTTGCCTTTTGGTCGTAGTCATTAATGTTTCTCTTATAGACAATACCTACAACCCTCAAGTCATTGTTCGGCTCTATTCCGATCCAGTTTTTTGAAAAAATTGGAGTTGTGCAGTACTATATTTAAGTCCAATCGGCTACAAGAGATTCTCTGCAATTCGTATATAGTTCTGAAGACGACAGTCCCTTGTCGACTAATTTCGAAGTCAGCTTACTATGCTTGATTCACAACTACTTTAACTTTTGCCTCTTTTATAAATACTATATGTTTTCTTCTTTTTGGAAAGTATTTCGTACTATTGGTCTTCTGATCCACAATATTTGTAATTTTTCCACTATTGTTAAAGTTTAATCTCTCAAAAACATCTTTTAGAAATAAAGATGGCGTCTTCTACACTTCTACCATAAAATAAAGCCAACAATACCTGACCTGTGAACGATTTTTGATACTATACAGGACTGCGATAATTGAGATGATATATAGGTTTGTCTGGTAGGCTAAGGTGGCAAGCATAGACCAGGTCGCATCGCTAAGATGTCAAATGAAGTTTCATTGCGAAGTCTACGAGGTCTGTGGTCTATCTCTCTCAATCAGAATGCGGAACTCATTGAGCTTTTACCGTTTGATTAATCGTCGATAGGGATTTTATACCTTGAACAGTTTTGTCCGTGAGAATTAGTCAACCGTGGGATGCCAGCGCTTGACGCGGCCTCAGTATCAATACCCCTTCCAGTATCTCATACCGAGATGCAACCCAATGCTTAAAGCGTTGCTTTTTCAACAACAAGTTCTCAAGAGATGTTCCATCGTTCCAGCAGTCTTTCTAATCTTTCAGCCAAACGTCTACAGAATGCGTTTGCCACCATCAGACTGTGAATAGAACAGAACTTTGAATATTACCGATCTACCGTTTTCTACGTGACTTATACAGCTTTGTATCCAAGTAGATCGTTCCATCGCTGTTTGATTTTTGTTGCTATGCGTTCGGCCAGAACGTCGTCGATCCAAAAACCAATATTGGCAATCTGGTTAATTATCTCATTACACTCGATGCCTTTGTGACCTCCCACTCAGTTGAGCTGAAGTATCTTCATTCTGTTGACGCTTTCCACTATTGTGCTGCTTTCCAAGACGTTTTTGGTTGATAAGCGAAACGAAGTTAATGTTTTGATTGCTGCTAGGTTGTCCACGTAGATGTTGACACTGGAGTCGTCTGCCGATGAATTAGAGGTTAACTCCGCGGTTTTCCCAATAGCAAAGACCTCTGATTAATTACACTGGATGATTTATATTGTATGTTTTGGTTATGTGTTTTTGAAATGCAATGATATAGTTCATGCCATCAGTGACTACTTCCGCCGTAGTTTACTTAACCTTTTCTGTTTGATTTTCAGTTGAGTTTTCAAATGTGACTTCACTGAAAAGTTCGTTGTGCATGAAAATTCCACATTTTTTAATATTTTACTTATATCATTTAGTATATTTGTTATACTTCCTCTACTATATCATTTATCGATGGAACATATAGTGGTAAAAATCCTTGAAATGTTCGACCAAATCTTTTTGCGGATTTCTTTACCTTTGGCAGTCCACTTTTGCCGAAGCTTCAAAGCTTTGCCTTAAGAATATTTTTACGCAACTACTTCTGAATACTGGACTGGAGTGTTCCTTGTATGTCTACATTTGAACTTGCTGGAAAAAACTTTGTATTCTACTTATACTCGTATTATGTATAACCTTAAAATATTTTGTTGTTTACGTGAGATTATATTTTTGATGCGGTCCGATCGTAAAACTGGATAAAATCAGTTCACTACTTTCCGTAGCATCTATGTATTTAATAAAGAGTGATCCCTTTGGAGCTTCTCTACTTTTTTAAAGAAAATACACAGAACTTCAAAATTATTGGGGAATGTTTATTATCATTCAGAAGAACATTCTTTAGCATTTATTTTTTCAATATTATCTCCTTCATATGTTGAGTTCAATTTTTGATGACTCGTTCGCGCATTTTGACTGGTAACTAGCGAATGACGCGCGTGATGTTTTGTTCCAAGGTCTGAATTGAAGCGGAATTGTACCCATAGATTTTGCATATCCCCACAAAAGTCTAACGGTATGACAACACACGATCGACCGGCAAAAAACATGAAATTATCTGCCCACCGACGTGTTCTCTCATTAAATCCATTGATTGATGCGATGTGTGGGAGGTGGCGCTGTCTTGTTGAAACCAAATGTCGCCGAGATCATGAGCTTCAACTTCAGGCATCAAATAGTCGGCTATCATGGCGCGTTAATGGTCTCCATTGACGGCTACGTTCTCACGTACACCAAACCGTTGTGTTTTCTGGATGAAATGGCATCTCTTGAGTCTCTTCAGGTTGCTCTTCGTCCCAAATATGGTAATTTCGCTTGTATACCAATTGAGCCAGAAATTGGCTTCATCGCTGAATAAAATTTGGTTCGAAAACATCAGAACTTCTTGGAACTTTTCAAGAGACCATAGAGCAATGCGATGCCACTTGGGAAGGTCGAGCGGCTTCAGTTCTTGCTACATTTTGTACGCTTTCAATTTAAGGTCTCGACGTAAAATGCACCAAGTCGTTCCATACGTTAGCGCGAATTGCGGCCGGCGAACGGCATCGCATCAACTCTCCGCGGTCTCCTGTACACTCTCCGCTAAGGATGTTTTATTTTCTTCAATGAGTACTGGTCGGCGTGCTCTTTTCGGTCTCAAGATGGGTGATGGTGTTGCGAATAGTACGCTCAGTTGGCCGATTATGTTGACCATAAATTGATCGAAGCGTACTTCTTCTTGGATCACCCATTATAAAAATTTTCAAACTTCTGATCCGCTGGCTTGAAGCTGAAAATTTGTGAAATCCGTCGGTAAATTACTACATCAATTCCCATAGCATATACAATCAGAGGATGCTTTATAATAAAAGGTAAACTGCTCTACGGCACTTGTGTACGTTCTATGTAAGCACTTCGAATCTCGTTATCTAAAAGCCACACCTCGTATCTTTGCATATGCAATGTAAATTTATTCCAGTCGGTAATAAAATGCGTGCGTTCGCAAGTCGTCGACTAAGCAAATATAATTAAATGCTCATGAGGTGTGTGTGTGTGTGTGTAAATACTCTAGTCATCTTAGCATATATTTATTTCTGCCTTCCTAAATTGCCCGACTAATTGCTTGACATCCGCTATGCAAAACTGTCTAAACTTCTAATGGAAAGCTGTCAGCGTCGATCTATTTAGATTCCGGGCGGAAGGCATTGACTAAAGGTCAATGGTATAAATGCCCCTTAAAGTGTTTATTTGATTGACTGCTAACTGTTTGTTTGCCTATTGTTTATTGCGTATTTGAAAACGTTTCAATTTTATGGCAAAAGGATGTTGTGTCTTAATGCCAAGTCAGCATTACTATTAATTTTATATAATAGTATTTAGTGCAGGTTCAGCTAGTCAAATGCTTTGAGCAAGTGCTCATCGCGCTATAAGTTGTGAGTGCACTTCTCAGTCGAGCAAATATTTACAATTTTAAAATTTCTACTATCGGTGGGTGTTTTACCTGCAAAGAGCCTGTGTTGCTTAAAGTTGAAGTGAATTTACCAATATTTTAATAGCAACTTACGTAAGTTAGGAGCCTAAAGAGAAATATTCGAAAATTTGCACGTCAATAGAGATAAAGTGCCTCTTAAAAATTCGTATCTTCGAGCACACTACTGCAATCATTCAATGGAGCTTTTCCTCCTGCACGATAGCGTTATAGCTCACTTAGCGAACAACGCAAAACCGCAGCCCGAATCAGCTGATACGACCTATCTTATGAGAGCGCAATGTAAATGATTAGCCAACACCGCTTTTATTGCCTGCTTTACCGTAGGTTACCGTAGAATTTACCACAATTTGGATTTTTCCTGTACAAACGTGTCAGCTGATTGCTCTCTCACAACGCAGGGTTGCCAGTCTCGATATACCGTAGTAATTATAAAAATTGTCTTCATTAAGTTTAAAATTTTCTTAAACTAACTCAAAATCAGAGTCCAATCCTATTATTTATAAAGATATAAACTATTTTTAATAGTTTGATTTCAGTTCTTATATTTTATGTTATGAAAAATTATAATTGAAAATTTAGATGTTTTATATATGGTATGCGTATTGAGTAATGGCCACATTCTTCAAATGAGAACGAAAGAGAACAGTTGATTTCTACGTTGCCACTACGGGCTCAACTTTTGACAAATTTTGTTCACTAGCGCGGTAACTAAGGAAGGGCGGAGCGGAATTCGCTGTTTCTGCTTTTATTAGCGAGAATTTTCCAAGGGATAACTTATTCACTCTCAGTTCGGGTAGCAAAACACTATAACTTGGGACATTTGGATATTTTAGGATTTGAAAGTTAAAGTTCCACTGCTGCTGGTTTACAGATTATCTAACATCGTTTAAGTGTTCCAAAATTAGGGAGTATTTAAATTTTTGGGAGAGAAATTTTCTTAAGTATCAAATCTTCGTTCAATGCATTCATGGTTTCAGATTAATTTTCAGTAGTCACTCAGAGAAAGTTTAAAGTTTATTTTATCATAACTATTTTTTGCCTTTCAGAAAACACATTTCGTTATTTATTTTTGATGAACTTTTTAAACTAAAAACGTTAATTAGCCGTGGAACTTCGCTGGGTGTACTTCGTTTTTTTGGACTTTATACGCAATTTAGCCATAGTATTGCACGTACCTATGTTAAAGGCTTTCCGATCTTATTTTGTCTAAGATATTTACTATATTGTTATACTGATGTATTTTTTGCATTTCAGCAAATAGCGATCTAGTTAGTTTCAAGAGAATCGCTTTTATCTTTCTCTGAGCTCTTGAGATGTTCCATTACTACCTAGCTTATAACCTTTCGGTGTAATGAGGTATTGTCATGCTTTTGGGTAAGCAGTTGCAGTTGTAGGGCTATACCCAATTCCTACTCTTGCGTCCTTGCCGCGCACCCAGGAAACGTAAGTCACCTAAAAGAGGAAAGCCTGACCGGAGGGTTGTTGAAGTCTAATTGCACATCTGTCACCAGAGGTGCAGCATACCACTCGCCAGTGAGGTTGTGCTTTGGATTTAGGTCCCGCCACGCAGAAACCACTCCAATGAGAAAGAAACAACAGCCTCAGCTGAAAGACCCCACTTTTGATGAACAGCATCTGATCTACATCTGACTACAGCAAACGCAATAAAGATTATGATTTAAGGGACAGGACAAGGATGGAGACTAGTAGGTCCTTGCGACATTTACTACAGTGGCCATAAAAAGAAGCGTAAATTCTGTGTGGGATTTGTGGAAGGAAAAAGACTCAGTCGTCGAGTCCTGATATTCACACTGGTGGATGAGCGTCTAGCCACAATTCGCATCAGAGAAAAATTTTTCAACATAACACTGATTTGCGCTCACGCCTCGATGGAAGAGAAGGACGATATGACCAAATATGCCTTTTATGAGGGGATGGAGCGCCCTTATGACAACTGCCACCCCACGATGTAAAAATTGTATTAAACGATTTTAGCGCCAGCGTGGGCTGATCGTCTTTTTCCGGCACGGAAATGTGGTTAGTTGACGAGGACCTAACAACGACTTCCACCACTATCTTGTTGTTCCGAGAATGCGTGCTCACCTCTGTACAGCAAAGCACGCTCGTCAACAATAACAGTGAAGGTAAGAAGTCGAGAAGCTACACCTCTTGTTCTCTGAAAGCACTCATCAACAATTCGCTATAAGGGTACTGTGGGACAGCGTTTCAAGCTTCTCACCTACAGCTGCAAGCGAAACCACTGGTTTTCGTAAAGGTCGAAAGAACTGCTCATACCATGAGGACTGTCGTGTCACAGTGGAAAGAAAGCGGAATGCGACCGACAGAGGGAAGCGAGATGCATATCCTGACAAAAAAAGAAAGAGGCAGAAATGGGTGAGTATAAAGAGCGTAAGTAGCTGACCAACGGAGGTAATGCTCGAATTGTCTACGTATGCGGCAACAAGACCAAAATATAGAGGGGATAATTTTCCAGACTTCGAATAGCAATTACCCGCCTGAAGAAACACAAAGCGGCTGGGGCCGATGGATTACCTCCCAAGCGGCGAAGAACTGCCAAGGTGCATGTATCAGCTTCTTTGTAAGATATGGTTAATAGAGAGGTAGATAGTAATAGAGACCTAAATCTGCTCTGAGAAATTCACAGCGACAGTTTATTTTGTAGAATTTAGGTTTTAATACTTCGTGCCTCCAAAACTAAAATATATACTATATTCATACATACATGTATGTACATAAATATACCAATGTAGCCATGTGCATCGGGTGACTATAGCATGCCATAAAAACTTACCGATTAAACTCAAGTTGTAGTATTGAAAATTAATTTATTTTACAAGTTACCTTCATGCTATGCTCTGTAGACCTGTGAGAGTCTTTAAAAATATGTAAGGGTGGCTGTAATTCCTCAGCTGAAGTAGGAGAAAATTTTCGCAGAATGGCCGCTTGGAAAAACAAAAATTTCAGTCTTCATTTTAATTATCTGTCCCTTTCTCATTCTCTCTCTTTATCGCTCCCTCATCATTTCAGTCTTAATTTTAATGATCTGTCCCTTTCTCGTTCTCTTTCTTTATCCCTCCCTCTGAGGAAACAATTTTAAACAAATATGTATTTAAATTGAGCCAAGCAAAATGTAAAAGTCAAGGCCTGCAGCTGCCTGCTTTTATTTACTTAAATAAATTTCACGAAAAGCTGTGCTGATGAGTTAAATGATGACATCAAACAACAACGGTAACATATCAAAAGGAGAGTGAGAAAATGACGGGAAAATTGGATTTTCCTTGACTGAATAAAAATGCTGTAAATTTAAAAGGAATGCGGTGAAGCTTGAAATCGCTTCGCGGCCAAAGTCTGATTTAATAATGTGCACATACACACATATGTAAATATATGCATGCAAAAATACCGATGTAGGTGCGTAAAAATAGCGGAAATATGCAAAAATGCTGAAAATGTGAATAACGCCGAGAATTCGACGCGCAAAATGAGCGATCAAATGAGCAGTTATTTGCATATGAATATGTAAACACACTCGAACGCAAGTGTATTTGTGTTTACATGTACATATGTTGCGTGTGCTGTTCTGCGTTTGAAGGTTGAGCATTTGAACAATTTTGGGAATTTTGGTGCTAATGAAAAGGATCAACAAATCAAGTCAGTCAAGACGTGATATACGATTTGCCATGAATTATGTTGATATCACATAATAGCGCATACATAGCTGTGCGCACATATATTAAAATGTATGCATATGTGTACGCGTGTGTCAATAAACACATGTAAATTACATAATAATATTCTCAGATGTGATTAAATATTAACAACAAATGCTTAGCAGTGTATTTACAGATGTGACTTTTTTGCTGTTATAACACTTAGTAAGCATGTGGGAATACTCGTGTGTATATATGTGTACACGTATGTGTATAAGTATGTGTATGTATATATGAATGTTGCATATCAGCCATAATTGAATGCCAGCAATCAGCCATTGAAGTTAACTAAAGGGCGCGGCAAAGCACTAACGGCAGTGTTAAGAAGAAGTAGAAGGTAGAGCGAAAGAGCGTGAGAGCATGAGAGGGTTGCTGATGGGGTGAGGTGTCAAAATATATGCTTACTTGAGCACTGTAGGGACTGTGACGACTGCTGCGAAGTGTTTTAATATTAATGTTGAGGTGTGGTTGAATAATTGCACACTTAGGAATTTGGCATATGTGTGTATGTGTTTGAGTGAGAGCATCGTAGATATAACACCAACACACATATGAACATGCATTTGTATTTAAATGTGCGCTTACGCACTTGAGGCGCAAAGCCATGCGTCACAATTATACAGAAAGACATATAAAATATACAAATATATATATATATGTATGTATGTACAAATACACACACACACATACATATATATGTACATATAACGACACTCATCCATACATATTCAGCCTCACATACATACGAGTATTTGGCATGTAAAATCGCCTCAAGTCGCAACGTGCCGCAGCGAAGGCGCAATGCAAGCACGCATTCATACATGCACATCTACATACATACATACATTCGCTTACATGCACAAACACTTGTACGACATGGCAGTTGCCAATAAGACCAACAACACCAAAATGATTTAGGGCAGCAAACCATTTGGGAAAAATCCGAGTAGCATTTGGGGCAGCAGTCAAGTTTACATGCTTACACACGCACATACACAATCGCATACACAAATATGTATGTATGCCTGCATAAAGGCCGCTGCGGCTCGCAGTGTGCTCGCAAAGGATTGTTTTGTGATTTCCGTAAAATTGTTTGAGCATTTCGCTATAAATTTTAATGACACATTTATTAGCATGAAAAGTTCCAGTGGGAAAAGAAAAGTGATAAGCACTTATTTGCTGTATTTAAGAATGAAATACAACAACAACAATTATAGTAGCAGCAGATTTCGTGAGCGGAAGCGGTGTGTGGCGAAATAAACGCAAGTTGGTATAAAATTAAAATGTTTTGCTGTTCTACATTTTGACATATTTGAAAGCTTAATTAGCTCCGAGCGGGTCGTGAGCTCACAACACGAGGTGGAGGGTTCTAGCACCGCAGCAAGGTGCTTGGTTTGACTGTTTTTAAAGCTTAGACGAGCTTATCTTCAAGAGCTTTTATTCAAATTTGTTAGAGCTTTCATTCAAATTTGTTAGAGCTTTCATGCAAGTTTTTTATAGCTTTTATTCAAGTTTGTTAGAGCTTTCATGCAAGTCTGGATGAGCTTTCATTCAAATTTGTTAGAGCCTTCATGCAAGTCTGGATGAGCTTTCATTCAAGTTTGATAGAACTTTCATTAAAATTTGTTAGAACTTTCATTCAAACTTGTTAGAGCTTTCATGCAAGTCTGAATGAGCTTTCATTCGAATTTGTTAAAACTTTCATTCAAGCTTGATAGAGCTTTCATTCAAATGTTTTAGAACTTTCATTTAACGATTTTTTTATCATGACGAATTTGAAGGAATTTGAAATTTTGAGCTCACATCGAGCGACGTCACGCCTATTAAGTTAACTAGTAAGCGAAAAAATCAAAGATTTGAGTTATACATGATGCCTAAAAGTCCATAACATTCACCACACATTCTCTCCAAGAGTACTAAGAGTACAGTATTCGACTTCTAGCAATTGCAGAGCAGTAAAATCTTTCTCGTGCGGCATAAATTGAGAAAGGCTAGTGAGTTGTTCGCCCTCAGCATGCTTTCCTAAAAGCTTAAAGCATTCAACTCACCCGATTGTCTTTCAACGAATAACTAGTGTCTTTCTAAGAGTACAGTTTTCAACTTCAAGCTTACGCTGTTATAGCTGAGTTGACAACAGCGCGTCAGTCGTTTCTTCTTTTCGCAATTCGGCGCCTACTGATCTCTCCAACGGATCTCTCCAACGAAGTGGAGATCTTCCTCTGCTTCCGAGGGCGGGTACTGCGTCGAATACTTTCAGAGTTGGAGTGTTTTCATCCACTCGGACGACATGACCGGCGTAGTCCTACCTCTTAATTCGCTGAACTATATCAATGTCGTCATATACTATTTAGCAGGTCAGGGATGATGATTTACTTATACAGTTTGGTTTTTGTTCGCCGCGGGAGGACTTTGCTTCTCACTTGCCTACTCAGTCCGAAGTAAGACCTGTTAGACAAGGGTTATTCTGAGTTAGATTTCGATGCTGACCTTGTTTTTGGTGTTAATGCTGGTCCCAAGATAGACGAAATTATCCAAGACTTCGATGTTATGACTGTCAACAGTGACCTACTGTTTGTTTGATGACAGGAGATATTTCGTCTTGTCCTCGTTCACTATCAGATCCATTTGCTTCGCTTTCTTATCTACACTTCATCTTCTTCGCATCGGCCGAATATTCACGTTGCGAAAGTTACGCTGTGGAACAAGGCCGGCGTTATTTATTATGACCTGCTGAAAGCAAACAAAACTATTGACTTCAATTGATGTAATTGAGCCGAGCTCTACGCGAAAAGTGGCCTCAATAGCCATATTCTCCAGATATTGTACCGTCCGATTATTACTTGATTCGTTCGATAGTGCATGGTCTGGACCAGAAGCAGTTCCACTCACAAAACGACATCTAAAAATGGCAATACTTCGAATAATTCATTTCTAACCATTTCTTTGTAATAAAATTTCATTTTCATTAAAAAAAAAACATTGAGAACTTAGTTGCGAAGAAAATTCTTTGACATTTATTTTTTGAAGATTATCTCTATCAAATGTTGGCCACGCCTACGTCACAGACGGTCCACCCGTTGAGTCCAATTTTCGATTACTCGTTCAAGCATTTTGATTGGAGAATGCCACGCGTGATGTTTTACTCTAAGGCCTGAAACGAAGCGGGATTGTCAGAATAGACTTTAGGCTTTACATATCCCCACAGGAAAAAGTCTAACGGTATAATAGGACACGATCTTGATGGCCAGTCGACCGGTTAAAAACGTGAAATTATCTGCGAATGCCATTTGAAGAAATATGTACCGATGATTCCAACGGCCGACAAACCACAGGAAACCGTTGGTTTTTCGGATATTCCTGGAATCTTTTAAGAGATCATAGCGCGATGCGATGTCGCTTGGGAAGGTAGATCGGCTTCAGTTTTTGCGCAAGCTGTACTTTGTATGATTTGTATTTAGATTTGGACTTAAAATGTGCCAAGTCGTTTCATAAGTAAGTTCGAGTTGTTGCGAACGGTGCTGAACCGACTCTCCACGTTCAAACAATAAAAAAAAAAAAATTATTTGATAGCTTGACACGTGATCTGTCAAAATAAGGCTATTAAAAAAGGTATCTCTACTCGGATCACCCGTTATAACCTAGTGTAGTTTCAGGAGTTTCCTGCTGGGTTGCTCGTCTATGCAGACATACGCATATAGATACATTTTGTATACATACATATGTATAGTATATATACACTAGGGTGATTCCCCAAAATAATCAAACTTTAATTGTCAATATCTTTTAAACAGTTGGGTTTACGAAAAAATCATACGAGACCTTTTTTTAGGGCATTCAATTTCCTACCAAATCTGAGGAACAATATATTTTTTCAAGTAGTTGGAAGCGAGATATAAATTTTTCTATGTGACAATAAGAAAAAATAGAAAACTGTATTTAGGAGGACTTTCTCGTTACAATTAAGAACTCCTATTTGGAGAGACTTTCTTAGAGGTGTCTAGGAATCTATTTTTCCGAGTAAAAATCGAAAAAAAAATTTTTTTTGAATCACCCTAATATACACACATACAACCATAACGGTATTACTGTATTGCTTGCTTGGAATGTAAAGTATTTATACATAAGTGTTTATCATTGTAACGCATTTCAACGAATTGTTATTGTTGTTTGTGTTTCCGGTGTTTTTGTTGTCAATGTACATATATGTATATATACATATACAATAGGTGTGTATGTATGTAAATTTGTTGGTTTTGTTAGTGTTGACAACAATAACCAAAGTTGTTACTATTATTGTAAACAGTTAAGCACCGCAACTGGGTGTGTGTGTGTGTGTGAACGTGGCTTTGTGTAAATGTTGTTGTTGTTAGTGGTATTTGCTTGGTAAACACAAACAAATAAACAAGAATTTCATTACAACCGTTTAGTAGCTGAGCCTATGCGCATAGCACTCAGGCAACACTACACCTTTAGCAGCAAATACCACCCCCCACCGCCTTTGCGACAGGTCACGCCTTTAAATTGGCCGCCTTTACGCTTAGTGAGTCTGTTGTCTGCTAAATGCCGTTACTACTGCCTGTTGTTGTGGCTGTTTCTTGTAGTGCGTGTTGTTGTTGTTATTTTTGATAGACAGTGTCGTTGTTGTTGTTGTTGCTGTGCCCGCATTAATGCTATTGCTTTGTTGACGCTTTACTGCCTGCTATTTGTAGAATTATTGTTATTGCTATTGCTGCTGTTGTTGTTGCCGCGGCGCTGCTGCTCCGCTGCAATGGTAGCGGCTGTTATGCACACTGCCAATTTAACTGTTATTATGACCACAAGTGCAAACAACTAAATCGCCTTTGGTCACAAATGGCCGGATTAAGGATGCCGTCTGCAGCGCATTTGCACTGCTTGAAGTAACGGCACTAACGTTGTCTGCACTGGGGGAGGCGTTCGGGGTTAGTGCAGCGGCAAATTCATTCGGATACAAGTAATATGAACGGTTTGCGATTGCTGCTGCTGTTCCCGTTACCGCAATTCGCCAGTCGTGTAGCCGGTTTGTTGTGGCTATTTGGTGGTAGCCTAGTTTTCTAACGGCAAGCTGTTGCCACAAAATGCTGCATGCAGCTAAACCTGTGCTCATGCACTCGTCTCATTTCCCACCCGAGTCGAATTACGACTACGTTTAATGTTTGTTGCACATTCGTCATCGTTTGTGCTCGATTTCTTTAATTCACTCATTTCTTTAAGCGTCAATAAAGTCATGAACCGTTATCGCATGTTTGCATGCACTGGTCGTAAACTCGTTGAAAGAAGCAAACGAAACATATCTTAGTTGACACAACCGTTAGTTGGCGTTTTGTGTGGAAAAGCTCAAAAGAAAACGCTCTCGCACGAAGAAAGTGCGCGAAAATTGTGAAGAAAACGAGTAAAGCAAGGTTTACATTTGACCCGACTATGCACATACATACATACATATGTACATACATACATACATTTTTTAAATTGTGCAGTTTTACTGTAAAATTTTGTTATACCAGTTTCTATATACCACTTTTATTATACCAATTTTATTATGCCAATTTTATTATACCAGTTTCTTTATACCAGTTTTAGTATACCAATTTTATTATGCCAGTCTCATTATACCAGTGCCTTTATACCAGTTTTTTGCAAATTATTAACTTGTTTCCTTATCAGAAGACTTTAGTTTATCTGCTTTCGGACTACATTTTGCCCAATGATAGCACTTGGTGCCTCTCTGAGCGTAAATACTATGTTCGTATTGGAGATGAGCGATAAATATACAGAAGCTCAGGTCAAAAATAGAAAAGGGAAGTTTGAACCAGCTAAAAGATCAACAATCAATGGGTAATTTTTCTAGATCAAACTTCGAGATAAAGGCAAATTTAATAAATCAATCCAATCGAAATTCACTGAGCCAACAGAGACTCTAGAATTAATATCAGCATTAGTATCATATAGTGGATGGTATTATCGAAAAAATGCCCCTCGAAGAGATGTAATGGGTCTGCTATGAGATCGACGTCAACTAAAGCTCTGGAGGTTATGCTCGACACCCGTCCAATACATACAGAAGTGAAGTATGAAGCAATGCTTACGGCCAGTCGGATCATGATTTTAAGCCATTGGAGACAGAGTCAGCGTCACCACGAAAATGGAATCTATTCGATCTTGCTAATGAACTCGGGCTAATGGCAATGTGACCAATAAAAAGAGGCCCATTAGGAATTTAAATTCCCTACAGAAAAGAATGGACCAGTCCTGTGATAAAATAGGAGCACAGAAGATGGCTTCCAACTAAGTTACAACAATTTAGTCATTAAAGTCAAAATTATGGGCATAACAGAAGGTGCCAAGTGGGTTTCTCCTCTAACCAGCAAGTACACCCATTGCGGTAGGTTTTGAAAGTAGGCAATAACTA
Source organism: Bactrocera correcta (assembly GCA_027475135.1). NCBI lineage: Eukaryota > Metazoa > Arthropoda > Insecta > Diptera > Tephritidae > Bactrocera > Bactrocera correcta. The sequence goes on along the minus strand of JAPZAG010000113.1, from coordinate 3,824 downwards.
GACTCTCAGCAGGCAACTGGTAAATGAAAAGCCAGACGAGCTGGTGCTTAAGCAGTTCAGACCATGCACCTCCTTCGAGGTTTGTTTGAAGCAATGGATTATATAGGAACATCTTAGATCTTGGAACACAAGCAACATAGAGCAGACAGGACAGATCAAAAAGATCCTACTTCTGGGCAAAAGAGTACTTAGTAATACTACAGAGTGTTATCAAAAGGCACCTGGGAGAGATAAAAACCTGGTTTACTGCCAAATCCGTTGAATTATTGGATAATGCTTAATATGTCGCATTACTCTCTCTTATATAGTGCAGGATTTAGAATCGATAATCAAGTATTTTTGCTCACCGATTCTTTTGTGTTTGAGCAATTGCGACCTTCAAGCCTGAGAGCAATCATCGCTGTGTTCTTTTATAGTAGGGTTTTTATAGCATCGAAAGCCGGAATGCGGAACTTTAATCCACTAAACCTAACCTACTCCTAAATTCAAGACTCTCTTTCTTTAGAAATCACCGATTTAGTCTTACTTCGTGGGATGGACAGGATTTACAAGTCTCCTCTATTGTGTGGACTTAGAGACGCCTAATCTGTTGAAAAAGTCGCAGTTTTGTCATTATAAAAGCAGACGCTTCGCTAAAAGCTTTCCATTTCTCAGTCGACTGACACATGAGTGCCATCCAATTATCGACCATAATACTACCACCGAGTGTATTTTGCGGCAATTTTGCTTATTTACGTAGCCATTCAACCAGAAATGAGCCTCATCGCTGAACAAAATTTGTCGATAAAACACATTTCGAACCGAACACTGATTTTGGTAATAAAATTCAATGATTTGCAAGCGTTGCTCGTTAGTAAGTCTATTCATGATGAAATGTCAAAGCATACTGAGCATCTTTCTCTTTGACACCATGTCTGAAATCCCACGTAATCTGTCAAATACTAATGCATGAAAATCCTAACCTCAAAAAAATCACCCGTTACTACCACCGAGTGTATTTTCCAGTTTTTTCCCTTGTATTTGAGAACTGAGGGCAATAAAATGGTGCATGTTCAGAGTCTTCTATATACTCTGTAGAAGTCGGACAGTTCGAACTAATGCAGGCGCGGATACAGAGTAGGTTTATGCGTGAGAAAACTATATAATTTGTATTTGCAACTCAAAGTCCTTTTCTTCGCAGAGTGTCACTTATAACTAATGTCATTGTGGAATTTGTAAAGTTAACTTCTAAATCACTCATGTCCGTTAAGTATTTCGGTCTAATGGAAATTGAGATTCCCATGACGTCTGTCTATCCACGAGTGGAAGTTTGTGAGCCCAGCGCCCTTTGGATGTAGATTGCTACACTTTGATGCTCTTGTTCCTCTCCTCTGTCTTTGCCGATATTTTTTTTAGGCGGCGATAGCTCATATAATCGCTCGAGTTCATCTCCCTGGATGTGAATGGGTGGCATACTGGCTAATTCAGCAACGTTGGTTGATATGAAGGATATGAAGTATGTTGAATTTGAGAATCTTATATATCTCGATTTCAGGGCAAATGTGTTTAAAATTGTCTGTTGTGAAGGGATCACGTAAACTAAGAGAAATAAATTTAAAACTCTTGAGAATGCCACACCTTCTAAATCAAAACGTCAAAAATTGCAACGATCACTTGAAGTACCGTTAGATAACCGGCTATATGTCTCGGAAATTCGCAAAAATCGAGACAAATCACTTGCAATGAACGAAGTTAGCTTTCTCAGTAGTGAATATGAGCAAAATTTAAGGGAGAAATATAAATTTAAGAGCTTAAAAAAGCTCTCAAAAACTACTAATACTAACCTGCATTACAACGTCTAGTGTGCTGTGCAATTTGTAGATGCTTCACACAATTGACCTTCGCTTAAACAGAAATTTAATCAACGCTGCACCAGCGATTTTTACCAATTGATTTCCAAATGACTTTTTAATGCTTCTAAATCAACTGGTTTTGCAGCACATATGTATGTATGATTGCGTGTGTGTGCTAGTATATGTGTAAGTACATTAGAAGCTGATCCATCATCAGCTACCAGTTAGCAGTTGCCAGCAAACAGTAGTGCACAGTTAGCTATTCGCTCTGTCTGCCAACGAGTGGCAACTACACACGTACACATACAAATACAGATACACACACACACACGTGTATATCTTCTAAACCTTCCATAGTCGAGTAGACATCATTGTCAATGTCAGTCAATTGTGCACTAGCAGCTGTCATTTGGACGATGCCTCATAGCGGGGGAACACTCAGCCATGCCACAGCCATACAGCGCCACATGCTACTTGCCGCAAATGTGGAGTTGTTTGGAGTGTATACATACATACATATGTACATGTATGTATAGTATATCCATGAATTGTTTAGCTCGAGCTCCAGACTCAAACTCAGACTCCGCCTCACGCTTCGTGCCTTGTGGCAATACATACCTGCCACCCATTAACTCACTTAAGCAAATGGTGTGTGCGAGCGTTGGCATCGAATTTTAGTAGCATGTGTGTGATTGTGATAGTTTTTGAAAGTGCATAATGTTCGCTGTGCTCAAATGTGTTCAAATGTGTGTATAGACAACTGACAGCCACGTCAAATAGAAGCTGAATATATGTATGTATATACATTTATAGTAGATGTGCATGTGTGTGTGTGAATACAATTGAAACGTAATCAAATCAAAAGTTGACACTAGTCGAGTTATACTCGTATGCAACCAAATCGCAAGCGTTGAAATGGCGAGAAAAGTAACTGCAATCGATGACAGCTATGCACAGTTGCAATCAAATGAAATACGACTGACAACGGTTTCAAAAAACAAAAAATAACTGGCACCGAGACTAAAAGCAAAATGAAAAAAAATTTTGATTCGTCAGTTAGTATGTCAGCTATATGCTATAGTGGATCGATACCGCCAGTTCCGGCAAATGAGCTGGTTTTTCTAATACCAGTTATTTTACTCCACAAAATGACGAACCCTGCGTGTTATTTCTTCGAAATCGGCTCTAACAAAATCTATGGAAGGTGGAATCCGCCTTTTATTGAATATCAGCAAGAGAATTTGAAACACCAACAGATGTAGAGTGTAAATTATATACTTGCACGTCTAATGAACCAGAAATGAAATATTAAAGATCAGAACGCTGATATGAGTTAAACGTTACTATTTTTCTTCTTCTTTTTTATTGGCGTAGCGCGCCAGTCCTTTCTTCTTTTCGCTGTTTGACGTCAATTGGAGATTCCAAGTGTAGCAATGTTTTTCTCCACCTCGTCTTTCCAACGTAGTGGAGGCCTTTCTCTTCCTCTGCTTCCCTCGATGGGCACTGCGTCGAATACTCTCAGAGCTGGTGTATTTTCATCCATTCGGACGACATGATGTAGCCAGTGTAGCCACTGTTTCTTAATTCGCTGATGGCAATGCCGTATCATCATTCCATCGATTGTAAATACCCCATTACCGCCGTTGCCAATGCCTCTGTACCTTATAGCAGGACAGGAATGAATTTGTTATTTGTTCGTCGGGAGAGGACTATACCTCCATTGCCTACCCAGTTCGAAGTAATACTGATTCCAAGAAAGACGAAATTATTTAAGACTTCGAAGTTATGATTTGTCACCAGTGACGGGGGAGCCAAGTCACCGAGTATACTTAATTTTCAATTGTCAGGAATGCTCTCGTCCCTCCATATTCTACAATGAAGCTGATGCATGCGTCTTATTACTTCTTCGCCACCGAAAATATCATTCCTAACTTGATCATTTAAGGTTTTTTTATTTTTCTAAGCAACTACCTTAGTTTTCGATAGAAATCA
>JAPZAG010001075.1:0-41545 GCA_027475135.1 Bactrocera correcta | reverse complement strand
GGGTAGCCTAAGAACATCCGTTTGAAGGCGAGCTAAAGTGAGAAGGCGAAACACCCCTGCATAGGGTTGTGCGCTGGGTTTGGGACCCGCCACGTAAAAAAACACCCCCAATGAAAAAGCACAAACAGCCTCGGATGAGAGCCCCCCCTTTTGATGACGACCATGGCAAACGAAATAAGGACTTTGATTTGAGGGCATGCACCTGGAATGTCCGGTCCCTTAATTGGGAAGGTGCCGCTGCCCAGCTGGTAGATGTCCTCGTAAAGATAAAGGCTGACATCACCGCCGTCCAAGAAATGCGATGGACGGGACAAGGACAGAGACGAGTAGGTCCTTGTGACATTTACTACAGTGGCCATATAAAGGAGCGCAAGTTTGGTGTTGGATTCGTGGTGGGAGAGAGACTCCGTCGCCGAGTACTATCATTCACTCCGGAGAATGAACGTCTAGCCACAATCCGCATCAAAGCGAGGTTCTTCAACATATCGCTGATTTGCGCCCACGCCCCGACGGAAGAGAAGGACGATGTGACCAAAGATGCCTTTTATGAGTGCATGGAGCGCACTTATGAGAGATGCCCGGGTGGGCAAAGAAGGTATCTTTGGCACTACGGTCGGTAAATTCAGCCTCCACACGGAAACATCCCCAAATGGGCTGAGGCTGATCGACTTCGCCGGGGCCCGAAATATGGTTATCTGTAGTACTAGATTCCAGCATAAGAAGATACATCAAGCTACCTGGTTGTCTCCAGATCGAAAAACCACCAACCAGATCGATCATGTTGTGACAGACGGAAGACACGTCTCCAGTGTTTTAGATGTGCGTGCGCTCCGAGGTCCTAACATCGACTCGGACCACTATATTGTTGCAGCCAAAATTCGCACCCGCCTCTGTGCAGCAAAAAACGCACGCCAACAAACACAAGGATGGTTCGACGTCGAGAAGCTGCAATCACAACAGACAGCCGAACGTTTTTCTACTCGGCTTGCACTCCTGCTCTCTGAGAGCACTCGTCAACAACTCGGTATAAGGAAACTGTGGGACGGCATTTCAAACTCCTTACGTACAGCTGCAACCGAAACCATTGGTTTTCGGAAAGTGCAGAAGAACAGCTGGTACGACGAGGAGTGCCGTGTCGCAGCGGAGAGAAAACAGGCTGCCTACCTCGCAACGTTACGATCGACCACAACACGTGCGGGATGGGATAGATACCGAGAGTTGAAGAGGGAAGCGAGACGCATTTGTAGACAGAAAAAGAAAGAGGCCGAAATGCGTGAGTACGAAGAGCTTGATAAGCTGGCCGACAGGGGTAATGCTCGAAAATTCTACGAAAAGATGCGGCGGCTTACAGAAGGTTTCAAGACCGGAGCATACTCTTGTAGAACCCCCAAAGGTGATCTAGTTACCGATGCCCAAAGCATACTTAAATTATGGAGGGAACACTTCTCCAGCCTGCTGAATGGCAGTGAACGCACAACACCAGGAGAAAGCGAACCCGATACCCCAATCGATGACGATGGAGCAGACGTTCCATTGCCCGACCATGAAGAAGTTCGAATAGCAATTGCCCGCCTGAAAAACAACAAAGCGGCAGGGGCCGATGGATTGCCGGCCGAGCTATTCAAACACGGCGGCGAAGAGCTGATAAGGTGCATGCATCAGCTTCTTTGCAAAATATGGTCGGACGAAAGTATGCCCAACGATTGGAATTTAAGTGTGCTATGCCCAATCCACAAAAAAGGAGACCCCACAATCTGCGCCAACTACCGTGGGATTAGCCTCCTCAACATCGCATATAAGGTTCTGTCGAGCGTATTGTGTGAAAGATTAAAGCCCACCGTCAACAAACTGATTGGACCTTATCAGTGTGGCTTTAGACCTGGTAAATCAACAACCGACCAGATATTCACGATGCGCCAAATCTTGGAAAAGACCCGTGAAAGGAGAATCGACACACACCACCTCTTCGTCGATTTCAAAGCTGCTTTCGACAGCACGAAAAGGAGCTGCCTTTATGCCGCGATGTCTGAATTTGGTATCCCTGCAAAACTAATACGGCTGTGTAAACTGACGTTGAGCAACACAAAAAGCTCCGTCAGAATCGGGAAGGACCTCTCCGAGCCGTTCGATACCAAACGAGGTTTCAGACAAAGCGATTCCCTATCGTGCGACTTTTTCAACCTGCTTCTGGAGAAAATAGTTCGAGCTGCAGAACTTAACAGAGAAGGTACCATCTTCTATAAGAGTGTACAACTGCTGGCGTATGCCGATGATATTGATATCATCGGCCTCAACACCCGCGCCGTTAGTTCTGCTTTCTCCAGACTGGACAAGGAAGCAAAAGAAATGGGTCTGGCAGTGAACGAGGGCAAGACGAAATATCTCCTGTCATCAAACAAACAGTCGTCGCACTCGCGACTTGGCACTCACGTCACTGTTGACAGTCATAACTTTGAAGTTGTAGATAATTTTGTCTATCTTGGAACCAGCGTAAACACCACCAACAATGTCGGCCTAGAAATCCAACGCAGGATAACTCTTGCCAACAGGTGCTACTTCGGACTAAGTAGGCAATTGAGAAGCAAAGTCCTCTCTCGACAAACAAAAACCAAACTCTATAAGTCTCTCATAATTCCCGTCCTCCTATATGGTGCAGAGGCTTGGACGATGACAACAACCGATGAGTCGACGTTGCGAGTTTTCGAGAGAAAGGTTCTGCGAAAGATTTATGGTCCTTTGCGCGTTGGCCACGGCGAATATCGCATTCGATGGAACGATGAGCTGTACGAGATATACGACGACATTGACATAGTTCAGCGAATTAAAAGACAGCGGCTACGCTGGCTAGGTCATGTTGTACGGATGGATGAAAACACTCCAGCTCTGAAAGTATTCGATGCAGTACCCGCCGCGGGAAGCAGAGGAAGAGGAAGACCTCCACTCCGTTGGAAGGACCAAGTAGAGAAGGACCTGGCCTCGCTTGGAATATCCAATTGGCGCCACGTAGCGAAGAGAAGAAACGACTGGCGCGCTGTTGTTGACTCGGCTATAATCGCGTAAGCGGTGTCTACGCCAGTAAAGAAGAAGAAGATGCTAAACCAGTTATTTGATGCATTTCGATATAGGTTGCTAAATGTGTAAATACAAGAAAATCGACTTTATACCTAAATATAAGATAACGGAATTCTTCTACATGCACTGCCGTTATGCCGCCATAGCTTTATGCCAACTTCAGTTCGTTAAAGAAGGTTTATTAACTTAAATATGTTAAACTAATGAGTTGAAGCATATCGATATCGATTGCTAAATATGTATATACAACAAAATCGACTTTATACCTAAATATGAGATTGCGGAATTCTTCTAAATGCACTGCCGTTATGCCGCCATGGCCTTATGCCAACTTCAGTTCGTTAAAGAATGTTTGTCAACTTAAATATGTTAAACCAGTTATTTGAAGCATTTCGATATCGATTGCCTAATGCATATATACCAGAAAATCGACTTTATACCTAAATATAAGACTACGGAATTCTTCCAAATGTACTGCGGTTATGCCGCCATGGCTTCATATCAACTTCAATACGTTAAAGAAGGTTAATTAACTTAAATATGTTAAACTAATGATTTGAAGCATTTCGATATCGATAGCTAAATGTGTATGTAAAAGAAAATCGAATTTATACCTAAACATAAGATCACGGAATTCTTCCAAATGTACTGTCGTTGTGCCGCCATGTCTTTATGTCACCTTCATTACGTTAAAGAAGGCTAGATAACTTAAATATGTTAAACTAATGATTTGAAGCATTTCGGCATCGATTGCTAAATGTGTATATACAAGAAAATCGACCTTATACCTAAATATAAGATTACGGAATTCTTCTAAATGCACTGCCGTTATGCCATGTCTTTATGTCACCTTCATTATGTTAAAGAAGGCTAGTTAACTTAAACATGTTAAACTGATGATTTGAAGCATTTCGATATCGATAGCTAAATGTGTATATACAAGAAAATCGACTTTATACATAAATATAAGATTACGGAATTCTTCTAAATGCACTGCCGTTATGCCGCCATGGCCTTAAGCCAACTTCAGTTCGTTAAAGAAGGTTTATTAACTTACATATGTTAAACCAGTTATTTGAAGCATTTCGGTATCGATTGCTTAATGCATATATACCAGAAAATCGACTTTATACCTAAATATAAGACTACGGAATTCTTCCAAATGTACTGTCGTTATGCCGCCATGGCTTTATATCAACTTCAATACGTTAAAGAAGGTTAATTATCTTAAATATGTTAAACTAATGATTTGAAGCATTACGATATCGATTGCTAAATGCGTATATACAACAAAATCGTCTTTATACCTAAATATAAGATTACGGAATTCTTCTGCATGCACTTTCGTTATGCCGCCATGGCTTTATATCACCTTCATCACGTTAAAGAAGGTAAACTAACTTAAATATGTTAAACTAATGATTTGAAGCATTTCGATATCGATAGCTAAATGTGTATATACAAGAAAATCGACTTTTTACCAAAATATAAGATTACGGAATTCTTCCAAATGCACTGCCGTTATACCGTTTTGGCTTTATGTAAACTTCAGTAAGATAAAGAAGGTTAATTATCTTAAATATGTTAAACGAATGCTATGAAGCATTTCGATATCGATAGCTAAATGTGTATATACAAGAAAATCGACTTTTTACCTAAATATAAAATTATTACATTACGGAATTGTTCTAAATGCACTGCCGTTATACCGTTAAGGCTTTATATAGACTTCAGTATGCTAAAAAATGTTTATTAACTTAATATGTTAAACTAATGATTTGAAGTATTTCGATATCGATAGCTAAATGTGTATATACAAGAATATCGACTTTATACCTAATATAAGATTACGGAATTCTTCTAAATGCACTGCCGTTATGCCGCCATGGCTTTAAGCCAACTTCCGTTCGTTAAAGAAGGTTTATTAACTTAAATATGTTAAACTAATGATTTGAAGCATTTCGATATCGATTGCTATATGTGTATATACAAGAAAATCAACTCTGTACATAAATATAAGACTACGGAATTCTTCCAAATGTATTGTCGTTATGCTGCCATCGCTTTACATCAATTTCAATACGTTAAAGAAGGTTAATTAACTTAAATATGTTAAACTAATGATTTGAGGTATTTCGATATCGATTGCTTAATGCGTATATACAAAAAAGGCGGCTTTATACCTAAATATAAGATTACGGAATTCTTCTAAATGCACTGTCGTTATGCCGCCATGGCTTTATACCACCTTCATTACGTTAAAGAAGGTAAACTTACTTAAATATGTTAAACTAATGATTTGAAGCATTTCGATATCGATAGCTAAATGTGTATATACAAGAAAATCGACTTTTTACCAAAATATAAGATTACGGAATTCTTCCAAATGCACTGCCGTTATACCGTTTTGGCTTTATGTAAACTTCAGTAAGATAAAGAAGGTTAATTAACTTAAATATGTTAAACTAATGATTTAAAGCATTTCGATATCGATAGCTAAATGTGTATATACAAGAAAATCGACTTTATACCTAATATAAGATTACGGAATTCTTCCAAATGCACTGCCGTTTTGCCGCCATGGCTTAAAAGCCAACTTCCGTTCGATAAAGAAGGTTTATTAACTTAAATATGTTAAACTAAAGATTTGAAGCATTTGGATATCGATTGCTAAATGTGTATATACAAGAAAATCGACTTTATGACTAAATATAAGACCACGGAATTATGGCTTTATGTCAACTTCAGTTCGCTAAAGGAGGTTTATTAACTTAAATACGTTAAACCAGTTATCTGAAGCATTTCGATATCGATTGCGAAATGTGTATATACAAGAAAATCGACTTTATACCTAAATATAAAATTATAACAATACGGAATTCTTCTAAATGCACTGCCGTTATACCGTTAAGGCTTAATGTAGACTTCAGTGTGCTAAAAAATGTTTATTAACTTAATATGTTAAACTTATGATTTGAAGCATTTCGATATCGATAGCTAAATGTGTATGTGGCAACACCACAAGCTTATAAAATTTATATTTCGCAAATACAACCATGCGCATTTATTTCGCAAATGCAACCATGGGCATTCTATTCGCTTTTAACTTGTATTCGCTTTAGGTTAGTTTAAGAAAATAAAAACGCCTATCGGCCCTTTCTCTTTTTTTGGATTCTGAAGAACACAAACGTATTTTTATTTCGCTCGCAATCTCCATAATTGGTGACCCTTGACGGTAAGTGAGATGTCGCTCAACGATAGCCTGGCGGTTACTGCTGGTCCAAGCCACGGGGAATTCAACGCTACAACACCAATTTTTCCACGCATCCCGCTGCCATTGATGTCAGAAGACAACATTGAGGCTTATTTCTACTCGTTAGATTTTTGGTTTGAGGCATCTGGCGTTACAACCGACTCGGCAAAGTTTAATATCGTAGCGGCCAGTATACCGCAGGTAAAGTTAATGGAGTTGCGCTCCATAATAGATGCTGCGCCCACGTCTGCGCGCTATCAATTCATTCGTACCAAATTGATAGAAAATTTCACTGAGAGCCAGCAACGCCGCCTACAACGTGTATTGCGCGACATGCCATTGGGCGACCGCCGCCCGAGCGATCTGTTTAATGAAATGAAGCGCGCTGCTGGTTCCGCTCTAAACGAAAGCATTTTGCATGATTTGTGGGTTAGTCGCTTGCCACCATATGCGCAAGCAGCAATTATAGCAACCAATGTACCTATTGTCGACAAATTAAAAATCGCCGACTCAATAGTGGAGACGATGCAAATGCGTGAAGTTCGTATCCACGAGGTATCCGCATCGAGTCATACCACAGACACCGACCTGAGGACCGAAATAGCAGAACTGAAACAGCGTTTTGATAGAGTTACGAGCAGCGAGAAGATACGTGCGCGTTCCAGATCGAAAACGCCAGTGCGCCCTCATAATATCAATTCAGGCGAAATGTGCTGGTATCACGCCAAGTTTGGACCAAACGCTAAGAAGTGTCGCCAACCTTGTAAGTTCGCTCAATCTACACCGCCAAATGGCAAACAATAGGGGTGCTCTGCCAGCAGTATCTCAGGGATAGGCAGACGCTCTGAGATGCCTTCGAACTGCCGCCTACGTATATTCGACACATCAACTAATATAACATTTCTTATCGACTCCGGCGCTGATGTGTCGGTACTTCCGAAGCATTCGAAATTGGCACGAGTCAACCCATCGAATATGCAATTGTTTGCCGCTAATAGTTCACCGATTACGGTTTTTGGAGAAGTCATACTTCGCCTTAACCTCAACTTACGCAGGGATTTTGTTTGGAGCTTTGTGATTGCAGACGTAACCCAAGCAATCATTGGAGCAGATTTTTTATCACATTACGACCTTTTACCTGATCTTAATGGACGATGTCTGCTCGACCGCAAAACAGCAGTTAAATCAGTTTGCACAGTAGCGCGAATCAATGTATCAAACATTTCAACCATAAGTTCAGCTCGAGATTTTTCAAACTTGCTGCGAGAGTTTAGTGACGTAACGCGACCAGCTGCTCCGGATTCTACAACGAAGTCCACTGTGGTTCACCGGATTATTACAAACGGTCAACCAATTTTTTCCCGGCCAAGACGGCTGTCGCCTGAAAAGCTGACGGCAGCGCGCGCTGAATTCGAGCTGTTGATGAAATTGGGCATATGTCGGCCATCCAGCAGCAATTGGGCTAGCCCATTACATATGGTGCGCAAGGCCGACGGGTCATGGAGACCGTGTGGAGACTACCGCGCGCTTAACGCGGTAACCGTTCCCGACAAATACCCTCTGCCGTTCCTGCACGATTTCAGTAATATTTTTGCTGGAAATTCAATATTTTCAAAAATCGATCTACAGAAGGCCTTTCACCAGATCCCAATCGCTTCCAATGACGTTTGTAAAACTGCCATCACAACTCCTTTTGGGTTGTACGAATTCACGCACATGACCTTTGGGTTGCGCAACGCGGCACAAACATTCCAAAGAGTCATCAACGAAGTTTTCCGCGGCATAGATAATGTGTTCACCTACCTGGACGACATATGCGTCGCCTCACGCTCCCCAGAAGAACATCGCGCACATCTTCGTATAGTTTTTCAACGATTACGCCAACACAACTTAACAATAAACGTTGCCAAATCAGTGCTTGGTGTATCAGAGCTGCATTTCCTAGGGCATTTAATCACGAAGGATGGAATCAAGCCGCTGCCTAGCCGCATTGAAGCGATTCGCTTATTCAAACTTCCTACGATTGCAAAGGATCTTAAACGATTTCTCGCTATGATCAATTTTTATAGATCGCTGCTTCCAAACCCTCTTGCGCACCAAGCACCTCTTTTCAAAATGTGTTCTGGAAACAAGCGCAACGACAAAACGCCACTGAACTGGACAAACGACAACATAAGGCACTTTGAGGCTTGCAAAGAGGACCTCGCTAATTGCGCGCTTGTGGCGCACCCGCTCCCGAACGCCCCTCTTTCATTATGGGTCGACGCATCTGACTACGCTGCAGGCGCCGCTCTACATCAAATTACCAATGGATCACTTCAACCTTTAGGTTTTTTCCAGCGCCTTTTTACAAAAGCTGAGCAGCGTTACAGTACCTACGATAGAGAATTAACTGCGATATTTCTCTCCGTCCGTCATTTTCGCTTCATGCTTGAAGGAAGAAATTGCCACGTTTACACCGACCACAAGCCGCTAATCTATGCCTTTCGGCAACGACTAGAAAAGGCATCTGATCGTCAGGCACGTCAATTGGATTTTATTGCGCAGATCACGACAGACATTCGTCACGTACCAGGGGTACAAAATGTTACAGCAGATCTGCTTTCTCGAATCCAAGCCATAACAACTGATCCAATAAATTTTGATGACTTGGCTGAAGATCAGAAAAACGACGACGAGTTAAAGTCATACTTAGAAGGTAAAATTAGTCATTCGCTTCTACTAACCAGTATTATTATCCCCTCTAGTACTAAGAAAGTCTATTGCGATACTTCAACTGGTCGACTACGCCCGTTCATAACAAAACGATTCCGACAAACAGTTCTTTGCTCAACACACAACATATCTCACCCAGGCACAAGAGTAACTGCGAAACTGATGACTGAACGCTTTGTATGGCCTGGAATACAGAAAGATAGCCGGGAATTCGCCAAGCAATGCATCCAGTGCCAACGCAACAAAGTCATCCGGCACAACTCTTCACTGTTTCAACGCCGCGCATGCCCGCTATCCCAGATATCACCGCAGAAACAGTATCCAAGGCATTAATAAGCTGTTGGATATCGCGATTTGGCGTTCCTGTTGACATAACTTCGGACCTGGGCCGGCAATTTGAAAGTAAACTTTTCGATCAACTCATGCAATGCCTAGGGGTCAGGCATCTTCGGACGACCGGTTATCATCCACAGACGAATGGCATGGTCGAACGATGGCACCGAACGCTTAAGTCAGCAATATTGTGCCACAACCACAATCAATGGACCTCGTCGCTGCCACTAATCCTGTTGGGGCTTCGTAGTTCTTTTAAGGCCGACATAAATGCTTGTCCAGCTGAACTAGTTTACGGGACTACCTTGCGTTTGCCCTCTGAGTTTTTCGTGGATAGTGGTCCATCAACTACCGAAGTGGAGACCGTAGCACATTTACGCCGCGTCATGCGAGACTTACGCTCCATAGATACCGCTTGGCATACCAAGCAGAAGTCATTTATACACGCAGACCTTTAAAAATGCGAACAGGTGTTTGTACGAGATCTATCAGTCAAGCCATCATTGTCACCGCCGTATAAAGGCCCGTACAAAGTATTGCATCGCCATTCAAAATATTTTGCTATCGACGTTAATCATCAAGCCGTGAATGTTTCGATTGATCGTTTGAAGCCAGCCTATACTGCCGTACCCTCTCTCTAGGAGGGGAGTACTGTGGCAACACCACAAGCTTATAAAATTTATATTTCGCAAATACAACCATGCGCATTTATTTCGCAAATGCAACCATGGGCATTCTATTCGCTTTTAACTTGTATTCGCTTTAGGTTAGTTTAAGAAAATAAAAACGCCTATCGGCCCTTTCTCTTTTTTTGGATTCTGAAGAACACAAACGTATTTTTATTTCGCTCGCAATCTCCATATGTATAAACAAAAAAATCGACTTTATACCTAAATATAAGATTACGGAATTCTTCCAAATGCACTGCCGTTATGCCGCCATGGCTTTAAGCCAACTTCTGTTCGTTAAAGAAGGTTTATTAACTTTAATATGTTAAAATAATGATTTGAAGCATTTCGATATCGATTGCTATATGTGCATATACAAGAAAATCAACTTTATACATAAATATAAGACTACGGATTTCTTCCAAATGTATTGTCGTTATGCTGCCATCGCTTTACATCAATTTCAATACGTTAAAGAAGGTAAACTAACTTAAATATGTTAAACTAATTATTTGAAGCATTTCGATATCGATTGCTAAATGTGTATATACAAGAAAATCGACTTTATACCTAAATATAAGATTACGGAATTCTTCCAAATGTACTGTCGTTATGCCGCCATGGCTTTATATCGACTTCAATACGTTAAAGAAGGTTAATTAACTTAAATATGTTAAACTAATGATTTGAAGCATTTCGATATTGATAGATAAAAGTGTATTTACAAGAAAATCGACTTTATAACTAAATATAAGATTACGGAATTCTTCTAAATGCACTGCCGTTATGCCGTTATGGCTTTATGTAAACTTCAGTAAGATAAAGTAGGTTAATTAACTTAAATATGTTAAGCTAATGATTTGAAGCATTTCGATATCGATTGTTAAATGTGTATATACAAGAAAATCGACTTTATACCTAAATATAAGATTACGGAATTCTTCTAAATGCACTGTCGTTATGCCGCCATGGCTCTATATCACCTTCATTACGTTAAAGAAAGTTAACTAACTTAAAGATGTTAAACGAATGATTTGAAGCATTTCGATATCGATAGCTAAATGTGTATATACAAGAAAATCGACGTTTTACATAAATATAAGACTACCGAATTCTTCCAAATATACTGTCGCTATGCCGCCATGGCTTTATATCGACTTTATACCTAATATAAGATTACGGAATTCTTCAAATATGCACTGTCGTTATGCCGCCATGGCTCTATATCACCTTCATTACGTTAAAGAAGGTTAACTAACTTAAATATGTTAAACTAATGATTTGAGGCATTTCGATATCGATTTCTGAATGCGTATATACAACAAAATCGGCTTCATACCTAAATATAAGACTACGGAATTCTTCTAAATGCACTGTCGTTATGCCGCCATGGCCTTAAGCCAACTTCATTACGTTCAAGAAGGTTAACTAACTTAAATATGTTAAACGAATGATTTGAAGCATTTCGATATCGATAGCTAAATGTGTATATACAAGAAAATCGACTTTATATTTAAATATAAGATTACGGAATTCTTCCAAATGTACTGTCGTTATGCCGCTATGGCTTTATGTCAACTTCAATACGTTAAAGAAGGTTAATTAACTTAAATATGTTAAACTAATGATTTGAAGCATTTAGATATCGATAGCTAAATGTGTATATACAAGAAAATCGACTTTATATTTAAATATAAGATTACGGAATTCTTCCAAATGTACTGTCGTTATGCCGCTATGGCTTTATGTCAACTTCAATACGTTAAAGAAGGTTAATTAACTTAAATATGTTAAACTAATGATTTGAAGCATTTTGATATCGACTGCTAAATGCATATATACCAGAATATCGACTTTTAACCTAAACATAAGACTACGGAATTCTTCCGAATGTACTGTGGTTATGCCGCCATGGCTTTATATCAACTTCAATACGTTAAAGAAGGTTAACTAACTTAAATATGTTAAACGAATGCTATGAAAAATAGAACTGAAGTTGGCTTTAACGGTACACTTCAGTGCGTTAAAGAAGGTTTATTAACTTAAACATGTTAAACTAATGATTTTTGGCATTTCGATATAGATTGCTAAATGTGTATATACAAGAAAATCGAATTTATACCTAAATATAAGATAACGGAATTCTTCTAAATGCACTGCCGTTATGCCTTAAGGCTTTATGTAGACTTCAGTAAGCTAAAAAATGTTTATTAACTTAATTTGTTAAACTAATGATTTGAAGCATTTAGATATCGATAGCTAAATGTGTATATACAAGAATATTGACTTTATATTTAAATATAAGATTACGGAATTCACCCAAACATACTGCCGTTATGCTGCTATGGCTTTATGTAAACTTCAATAAGATAAAGAAGGTAAATTAACCGAAATATGCTAAACCTGTTATTTGAAGCATTTCGATATCGGTTGCTAAATGTGTATATACAACAAAGTCGACTTTATACCTAAATATAAGATTACGGAATTCTTCTAAATGCACTGCCGTTATGCCGCCATTGTTTGTATCAACTTCAATACGTTAAAGAAGGTTAATTATTTTAAATATGTTAAACTAATATTTTGAAGTATTTCGATATCGACTGCTAAATGTGTAAATACAACAAAATCGACTTTATACCTAAATATAAAATTATAACATTACGGAGTTCTTCTAAATGAACTGCCGTTATGCCGTTAAGGCTTTATGTAGACCTCATTAAGCTAAAAAATGTTTATTAACTTAATATGTTAAACTAATGATTTGCAGCATTTCAATATCGATTGCTAAATGTGTATATACAAAAAAATCGAATTTATACCTAAATATAAGCCGTTATGCCGCCATGGCTTTGTGTTAACTTCAGTGCGTTAAAGTAGGTTTGTTAACTTAAATATGTTAAACTAATGATTTGAAGATTTTCGAAATCGATTGCTAAATGAATATATACAACAAAATGGACTTTATACCTAAATATAATATTACGGAATTCTTCAAATGCACTGCCGTTATACCGTTATGGCTTTATATCAACTTCAGTTAGTTAAAGAAGGTTTATTAATTTAAATATGTTAAACTAATGATTTGAAGATTTTCGAAATCGATTGCTAAATGCATATATACAAGAAAATCGACTTTATACCTAAATATAAGTTTACGGAATTCTTCAAATGCACTGCCGTTATACCGTTATGGCTTTATATCAACTTCAGTTAGTTAAAGAGGGTTAATTAGCTAAAATATGTTAAACTAATGATTTGAAGATTTTCGAAATCGATTGCTTAATACATATATACAACAAAATCGACTTTATACCTAAATATAAGATTACGGAATTCACCTACATGCATCGCCGTTATGCCGTTAAGGCTTTATGTAGACTTCAGTAAGCTAAAAAATGTTTATTAACTTAATATGTTAAACTAATGATTTGAGGCATTTCGATATCGATTGCTAAATGTGTATATAAAAGAAATTCGACTTTATACCTAAATATAAGATTACGTTATTCTTCTAAATGCTTTGCCGTTATGCCGTTAAAACGTTTGTAGACTTCAGTAAGATAAAGAGGGTTAATTAGCTTAAATATGTTAAACTAATGATTTGAAGCATTTCTATATCGATTGCTAAATGAGTATATACAAGAAAATCGACTTTATACCTAAATATATGATAACGGAATTCTTCTACATACACTGCCGTTATGCCGTTAAGGCGTTTGTAGACTTCAGTAAGATAAAGGGGGTTAATTAACTTAAATATGTTAAACTAATGATTTGAGGCATTTCGATATCGATTGCTAAATGTGTATATAAAAGAAAATCGACTTTATACCTAAATATAAGATAACGGAATTCTTCTAAATGCACTGCCGTTATGCAGTTAAGGCGTTTGTAGACTTCAGTAAGCTAAATAGGGTTAATTAACTTAAATATGTTAAACTAATGATTTGAAGCATTTCGATATCGATTACTAAATGAGTATTACAAGAAAATCGACTTTATACCTAATTAAAAGATTATGTACTTCTTCTATATGCTTTGCCGTTATGCCGTTAAGGCGTTTGTGGACTTCAGTAAGATAAAGAGGGTTAATTAACTTACATATATTAAACTAATGACTTGAGGCATTTCGATATCGATTGCTAAATGTGTATATACAAGAAAATCGACTTTATACCTAAATATATGATAACGGAATTCTTCTACATACACTGCCGTTATGCCGTTAAGGCGTTTGTAGACTTCAGTAAGATAAAGGGGGTTAATTAACTTAAATATGTTAAACTAATGATTTGAGGCATTTCGATATCGATTGCTAAATGTGTATATAAAAGAAAATCGACTTTATACCTAAATATAAGATAACGGAATTCTTCTAAATGCACTGCCGTTATGCAGTTATGGCTTTACGCTAACTTCTGTTCGTTAAAGAAGGTTTATTAACTTAAATATGTTAAACTAATGATTTGAAGATTTTACAAGAAAATCGACTTTATACCTAAATACAAGATTACGTAATTCTTCTAAATGCTTTGCCGTTATGCCGTTAAGATGTTTGTAGACTTCAATAAAATAAAGAGGGTTAATTAACTTGAGTATGTTAAACTAATGATTTGAAGCATTTCGATTTCGATTGCTAAATGAGTATATACAAGAAAAGCGACTTTATACCGAAATATAAGATTACATAATTCTTCTGAATGCTTTGCCGTTATGCCGTTAAGGCGTTTGTAGGCTTCAGTAAGATAAAGAGGGTTAATTATCTTAAATATGTTAAACTAATGATTTGAGGCATTTCGATATCGATTGCTAAATGTGTATATAGAAGAAAATCGACTTTATACCTAAATATAAGATTACGGAATTCTTCTACATGTACTGTCGTTATGCCGCCATGGCTTTATATCAAATTCAATATGTTAAAGAAGGTTATTAACTAAAATATGTTAAACTTAAGATTTGAGGCATTTCGATATCGATTGCTAAACGTGTGTATACAAGAAAATCGACTTTATACCTAAATATAAGTTTACGGAATTTTTCCAAATGCACTGCCGTTATGCCGTTAAGGCGTTTGTAGACTTCAGTAAGATAAAGGGGGTTAATTAACTTCAATATGTTAAACTAATGGTTTGAAGCATTTCGATATCGATTGCTAAATGAGTATATACAACAAAATCGACTTTATACCTAAATATAAGATTACGGAATTCTTCTAAATGCACTGCCGTTATGCAGTTATGGCTTTGTGTTAAACTAATGATTTGAAGCATTTCGATATCAATTGCTAAATGTGTATATAAAAGAAAATCGACTTTATACCTAAATATAAGATTACGGAATTCTTCTAAATGCACTGCCGTTATGCAGTTATGGCTTAATGTTAACTTCTGTTCGTTAAAGAAGGTTTATTAACTTAAATATGTTAAACTAATGATTTGAAGCATTTCGATTTCGATTGCTAAATGAGTATATACAAGAAAATCGACTTTATACCTAAATATAAGATTACGTAATTCTTCTAAATGCTTTGCCGTTATGCCATTAAGGCGTTTGTAGACTTCAGTAAGCTAAATAGGGTTAATTAACTTAAATATGTTAAACTAATGATTTGAAGCATTTCGATATCGATTACTAAATGAGTATTACAAGAAAATCGACTTTATACCTAATTAAAAGATTATGTACTTCTTCTATATGCTTTGCCGTTATGCCGTTAAGGCGTTTGTGGACTTCAGTAAGATAAAGAGGGTTAATTAACTTACATATATTAAACTAATGACTTGAGGCATTTCGATATCGATTGCCAAATGTGTATATACAAGAAAATCGACTTTATACCTAAATATATGATAACGGAATTCTTCTACATACACTGCCGTTATGCCGTTAAGGCGTTTGTAGACTTCAGTAAGATAAAGGGGGTTAATTAACTTAAATATGTTAAACTAATGATTTGAGGCATTTCGATATCGATTGCTAAATGTGTATATAAAAGAAAATCGACTTTATACCTAAATATAAGATAACGGAATTCTTCTTAATGCACTGCCGTTATGCAGTTATGGCTTTACGCTAACTTCTGTTCGTTAAAGAAGGTTTATTAACTTAAATATGTTAAACTAATGATTTGAAGATTTTACAAGAAAATGGACTTTGTACCTAAATATAAGATTACGTAATTCTTCTAAATGCTTTGCCGTTATGCCGTTAAGATGTTTGTAGACTTCAATAAAATAAAGAGGGTTAATTAACTTAAGTATGTTAAACTAATGATTTGAAGCATTTCGATTTCGATTGCTAAATGAGTATATACAACAAAATCGGCTTTATACCGAAATATAAGATTACATAATTCTTTTGAATGCTTTGCCGTTATGCCGTTAAGGCGTTTGTAGGCTTCAGTAAGATAAAGAGGGTTAATTATCTTAAATATGTTAAACTAATGATTTGAGGCATTTCGATATCGATTGCCAAATGTGTATATACAAGAAAATCGACTTTATACCTAAATATATGATAACGGAATTCTTCTACATTCACTGCCGTTATGCCGTTAAGGCGTTTGTAGACTTCAGTAAGATAAAGGGGGTTAATTAACTTAAATATGTTAAACTAATGATTTGAGGAATTTCGATATCGATTGCTAAATGTGTATATAAAAGAAAATCGACTTTATACCTAAATATAAGATAACGGAATTCTTCTAAATGCACTGCCGTTATGCAGTTATGGCTTTACGCTAACTTCTGTTCGTTAAAGAAGGTTTATTAACTTAAATATGTTAAACTAATGATTTGAAGATTTTACAAGAAAATCGACTTTATACCTAAATATAAGATTACGTAATTCTTCTAAATGCTTTGCCGTTATGCCGTTAAGATGTTTGTAGACTTCAATAAAATAAAGAGGGTTAATTAACTTAAGTATGTTAAACTAATGATTTGAAGCATTTCGATTTCGATTGCTAAATGAGTATATACAACAAAATCGGCTTTATACCGAAATATAAGATTACATAATTCTTCTGAATGCTTTGCCGTTATGCCGTTAAGGCGTTTGTAGGCTTCAGTAAGTTAAAGAGGGTTTATTAAATTAGATATGTTACACTAGTTATTTGAAGCATTTCGATATCGATTGCTAAATGAGTATATACAAGAAAATCGACTTTATACCTAAATATATGATAACGGAATTCTTCTACACGCACTGCCGTTATGCCGCCATGGCTTTGTGTTAACTTCAGTGCGTTAAAGTAGGTTTGTTAACTTAAATATGTTAAACTAATGATTTGAAGCATTTCGATTTCGATTGCTAAATGAGTATATAGAAGAAAATGGACTTTACACCTAAGTATAAGATTACGGAATTCTTCTTAATGCTTTGCCGTTATGCCGTTAAGGCGTTTGTAGACTTCAGTAAGATAGAGTGGGTTAATTAACTTAAATATATTAAACAAATGATTTGAGGCATTTCGATATCGATTGCTAAATGTGTATATACAAGAAAATCGACTTTATACCCAAATATATGATAACGGAATTCTTCTACATGCACTGCCGTTATGCCGTTAAGGCGTTTGTAGACTTCAGTAAGATAAAGAGGGTTAATTAGCTTAAATATGTTAAACTAATGATTTGAAGCATTTCGACATCGATTGCTAAATGTGTATGTACAAGAAAATCGACTTAAAACCTAAATATAAGATTACGGAATTCTTCCAAATGCTCCGCCGTTATGCCGTTAAGGCTTTTGTAGACTTTAGTAAGATAAAGAGGGTTAATTAGCTTAAATATGTTAAACTAATGATTTGAAGCATTTCAATATCGATTGCTAAATGTGTACATACAACAAAATCGACTTTATACCTAAATATAAGATTACGTAATTCTTCTAAATGCTTTTCCGTTATGCAATTAAGGCGTTTGTAGACTTCAGTAAGATAAAGAGGGTTAATTAACTTAAATATGGTAAACTAATGATTTGAGACATTTCGATATCGATTGCTAAGTGTGTATGTACAAGAAAATCGACTTTATACTTAAATATATGATAACGGAATTCTTCCAAATGCACTGCCGTTATGCCGTTAAAGCTTTTGTAGACTTCAGTAATATAAAGAAGGTTTATTAACTTAGATATGTTAGCCTAGTTATTTGAAGCATTTCGATATCGATTGCTAAATGTGTATATACAAGAAAATCGACTTAATACCTAAATATAAGATTACGGAATTCTTCCAAATGCACTGCCGTTATGCCGTTAAGGCTTTTGTAGACTTCAGTAAGATAAAGAAGGTTTATTAACTTAGATATGCTAAACTAGTTGTTTGAAGCATTTCGATTTCGATTGCTAATGAGTATATACAAGAAAATGGACTTTATACCTAAATATAAGATTACGTAATTCTTCTAAATGCTTTACCTTTATGCAATTAAGGCGTTTGTAGACTTCAGTAAGATAAAGAGGTTTAATTAACTTAAATATGTTAAACTAATGTTTTGAGGCATTTCGATATCGATTGCTAAATGTGTATGTACAGGAAAATCGACTTTATTCCTAAATATATGATAACGGAATTCTTCTACATACACTGCCGTTATGCCGTTAAGGCGTTTGTAGACTTCAGTAAGATAAAGGGGGTTAATTAACTTAAATATGTTAAACTAATGATTTGAGGCATTTCGATATCGATTGCTAAATGTGTATATAAAAGAAAATCGACTTTATACCTAAATATAAGATAACGGAATTCTTCTAAATGCTTTGCCGTTATGCCATTAAGGCGTTTGTAGACTTCAGTAAGCTAAATAGGGTTAATTAACTTAAATATGTTAAACTAATGATTTGAAGCATTTCGATATCGATTACTAAATGAGTATTACAAGAAAATCGACTTTATACGTAATTAGAAGATTATGTACTTCTTCTATATGCTTTGCCGTTATGCCGTTAAGGCGTTTGTGGACTTCAGTAAGATAAAGAGTGTTAATTAACTTACATATATTAAACTAATGACTTGAGGCATTTCGATATCGATTGCTAAATGTGTATATACAAGAAAATCGACTTTATACCTAAATATATGATAACGGAATTCTGCTACATACACTGCCGTTATGCCGTTAAGGCGTTTGTAGACTTCAGTAAGATAAAGGGGGTTAATTAACTTAAATATATTAAACTAATGATTTGAGGCATTTCGATATCGATTGCTAAATGTGTATATAAAAGAAAATCGACTTTATACCTAAATATAAGATAACGGAATTCTTCTAAATGCACTGCCGTTATGCAGTTATGGCTTTACGCTAACTTCTGTTCGTTAAAGAAGGTTTATTAACTTAAATATGTTAAACTAATGATTTGAAGATTTTACAAGAAAATCGACTTTATACCTAAATACAAGATTACGTAATTCTTCTAAATGCTTTGCCGTTATGCCGTTAAGATGTTTGTAGACTTCAATAAAATAAAGAGGGTTAATTAACTTAAGTATGTTAAACTAATGATTTGAAGCATTTCGATTTCGATTGCTAAATGAGTATATACAAGAAAAGCGACTTTATACCGAAATATAAGATTACATAATTCTTCTGAATGCTTTGCCGTTATGCCGTTAAGGCGTTTGTAGGCTTCAGTAAGATAAAGAGGGTTAATTATCTTAAATATGTTAAACTAATGATTTGAGGCATTTCGATATCGATTGCTAAATGTGTATATAGAAGAAAATCGACTTTATACCTAAATATAAGATTACGGAATTCTTCTACATGTACTGTCGTTATGCCGCCATGGCTTTATATCAAATTCAATATGTTAAAGAAGGTTATTAACTAAAATATGTTAAACTTAAGATTTGAGGCATTTCGATATCGATTGCTAAACGTGTGTATACAAGAAAATCGACTTTATACCTAAATATAAGTTTACGGAATTCTTCCAAATGCACTGCCGTTATGCCGTTAAGGCGTTTGTAGACTTCAGTAAGATAAAGGGGGTTAATTAACTTAAATATGTTAAACTAATGGTTTGAAGCATTTCGGTATCGATTGCTAAATGTGTATATACAACAAAATCGACTTTATACCTAAATATAAGATTACGGAATTCTTCTAAATGCACTGCCGTTATGCAGTTATGGCTTTGTGTTAAACTAATGATTTGAAGCATTTCGATATCAATTGCTAAATGTGTATATAAAAGAAATCGACTTTATACCTAAATATAAGATTACGGAATTCTTCTAAATGCACTGCCGTTATGCAGTTATGGCTTAATGTTAACTTCTGTTCGTTAAAGAAGGTTTATTAACTTAAATATGTTAAACTAATGATTTGAAGCATTTCGATTTCGATTGCTAAATGAGTATATACAAGAAAATCGACTTTATACCTAAATATAAGATTACGTAATTCTTCTAAATGCTTTGCCGTTATGCCATTAAGGCGTTTGTAGACTTCAGTAAGCTAAATAGGGTTAATTAACTTAAATATGTTAAACTAATGATTTGAAGCATTTCGATATCGATTACTAAATGAGTATTACAAGAAAATCGACTTTATACCTAATTAAAAGATTATGTACTTCTTCTATATGCTTTGCCGTTATGCCGTTAAGGCGTTTGTGGACTTCAGTAAGATAAAGAGGGTTAATTAACTTACATATATTAAACTAATGACTTGAGGCATTTTCGATATCGATTGCCAAATGTGTATATACAAGAAAATCGACTTTATACCTAAATATATGATAACGGAATTCTTCTACATACACTGCCGTTTATGCCGTTAAGGCGTTTGTAGACTTCAGTAAGATAAAGGGGGTTAATTAACTTAAATATGTTAAACTAATGATTTGAGGCATTTCGATATCGATTGCTAAATGTGTATATAAAAGAAAATCGACTTTATACCTAAATATAAGATAACGGAATTCTTCTAAATGCACTGCCGTTATGCAGTTATGGCTTTACGCTAACTTCTGTTCGTTAAAGAAGGTTTATTAACTTAAATATGTTAAACTAATGATTTGAAGATTTTACAAGGAAAATCGACTTTATACCTAAATATAAGATTACGTAATTCTTCTAAATGCTTTGCCGTTATGCCGTTAAGATGTTTGTAGACTTCAATAAAATAAAGAGGGTTAATTAACTTAAGTATGTTAAACTAATGATTTGAAGCATTTCGATTTCGATTGCTAAATGTGTATGTACAAGAAAATCGACTTAAAACCTAAATATAAGATTACGGAATTCTTCCAAATGCTCCGCCGTTATGCCGTTAAGGCTTTTGTAGACTTTAGTAAGATAAAGAGGGTTAATTAGCTTAAATATGTTAAACTAATGATTTGAAGCATTTCAATATCGATTGCTAAATGTGTACATACAACAAAATCGACTTTATACCTAAATATAAGATTACGTAATTCTTCTAAATGCTTTTCCGTTATGCAATTAAGGCGTTTGTAGACTTCAGTAAGATAAAGAGGGTTAATTAACTTAAATATGGTAAACTAATGATTTGAGACATTTCGATATCGATTGCTAAGTGTGTATGTACAAGAAAATCGACTTTATACTTAAATATATGATAACGGAATTCTTCCAAATGCACTGCCGTTATGCCGTTAAAGCTTTTGTAGACTTCAGTAATATAAAGAAGGTTTATTAACTTAGATATGTTAGCCTAGTTATTTGAAGCATTTCGATATCGATTGCTAAATGTGTATATACAAGAAAATCGACTTTATACCTAAATATAAGATTACGGAATTCTTCCAAATGCACTGCCGTTATGCCGTTAAGGCTTTTGTAGACTTCAGTAAGATAAAGAAGGTTTATTAACTTAGATATGCTAAACTAGTTGTTTGAAGCATTTCGATTTCGATTGCTAAATGAGTATATACAAGAAAATGGACTTTATACCTAAATATAAGATTACGTAATTCTTCTAAATGCTTTACCGTTATGCAATTAAGGCGTTTGTAGACTTCAGTAAGATAAAGAGGTTTAATTAACTTAAATATGTTAAACTAATGTTTTGAGGCATTTCGATATCGATTGCTAAATGTGTATGTACAGGAAAATCGACTTTATACCTAAATATATGATAACGGTATTCTTCTACATGTACTGCCGTTATGCCGTTAAGGCGTTTGTAGACTTCAGTAAGATAAAGGGGGTTAATTAACTTAAATATGTTAAACTAATGATTTGAGGCATTTCGATATCGATTGCTAAATGTGTATACACAAAAAAATCGACTTTATACCTAAATATAAGATTACGGAATTCTTCCAAATGCACTGCCGTTATGCCGTTAAGGCTTTTGTAGACTTCAGTAAGATAAAGAAGGTTTATTAACTTAGATATGTTAAACTAGTTATTTGAAGCATTTCGATATCGATTTCTAAATGAGTATATACAAGAAAATCGACTTTATACCTAAATATATGATAACGGAATTCTTCTACATGCACCGCCGTTATGCCGCCATGGCTTTGTGTTAACTTCAGTGCGTTAAAGTAGGTTTGTTAACTTAAATATGTTAAACTAATGATTTGAAGCATTTCGATTTCGATTGGTAAATGAGTATATGCAAGAAAATGGACTTTATGCCTAAATATAAGATTACGGAATCCTTCTAAATGCTTTGCCGTTATGCCGTTAAGGCGTTTGTAGACTTCAGTAAGATAGAGAGGGTTAATTAGCTTAAATATGTTAAACTAATGATTTGAAGCATTTCGATATCGATTGCTAAATGTGTATATACAACAAAATTGACTTTATACGTAAATATAAGATTACGTAATTCTTCTAAATGCTTTGCCGCTATGCCGTTAAAACGTTTGTAGACTTCAGTGCGTTAAAGTAGGTTTGTTAACTTTAATATGTTAAACTAATGATTTGAAGCATTTCGATTTCGATTGCTAAATGAGTATATACAAGAAAATGGACTTTATACCTAAATATAAGATTACGGAATTCTTCTAAATGCTTTGCCGTTATGCCGTTAAGGCGTTTGTAGACTTCAGTAAGAAAGAGAGGGTTAATTAACTTAAATATATTAAACTAATGATTTGAGGCATTTCGATATCGATTGCTAAATGTGTATATACAAGAAAATCGACTTTATACCTAAATATATGATAACAGAATTCTTCTACTTGCACTGCCGTTATGCCGTTAAGGCGTTTGTAGACTTCAGTAAGATAAAGGGGGTTAATTAACTTAAATATTTTAAACTAATGATTTGAGGAATTTCGATATCGATTGCTAAATGTGTATATACAAGAAAATCGACTTTATACCTAAATATAAGATTACGGAATTCTTCCAAATGAACTGCCGTTATACCGTTATGGTTTTATGTTAACTTCAGTTAGTTAAAGAAGGTTTATTAACTTAAATATGTTAAACCAGTTATTTGAAGCATTTCGATATCGATTGCTTAATGCATATATACAAGAAAATCGACTTTATACCTAAATATAAGATTACGGAATTCTTCCAAATGTACTGTCGTTATGCCACCATGGCTTTATATCAACTTCAATACGTTAAAAAAGGTAATTAACTTAAATATGTTAAACTAATGATTTGAAGCATTTAGATATCGATTGCTAAATGTGTATATACAACAAAATCGACTTTATACCTAAATATAAGCTGACGGAATTTTTCTAAATGCACTGCCGTTATGCCGCCATGGCTTTATGTTAACTTCAGTGCGTTTAAAGAAGCTTTATTAACTTAAATATGTTAAACTAATGATTTGAAGATTTTCGAAATCGATTGCTAAATGCATATACACAACAAATCGACTTTATACCTAAATATAAGATAACAGAATTCTTCCAAATGCACTGCCGTTATGCCGTTATGGCTTTATGTTAACTTCAGTTCGTTAAAGAAGGTTTATTAACTTAGATATGTTACACTAGTTACTTGAAGCATTTCGAAATCGATTGCTTAATGCATATATACAAGAAAATCGACTTTCTACCTAAATTAAATTTAACGGAATTCTTCTAAATGCACTGCCGTTATACCGTTATGGTTTTGAGTTAACTTCAGTTAGTTAAAGAAGGTTTATTAACTTAAATATGTTAACCAGTTATTTGAAGCATTTCGATATCGAGTGCTTAATGCATATATACAAGAAAATCGACTTTATACCTAAATATATGATAACGGAACTCTTCTACATGCACTGCCGTTATGCCGTTAAGGCGTTTGTAGACTTTAGTAAGATAAAGGGGGTTAATTAACTTAATTATATTAAAATAATGATTTGAGGCATTTCGATATCGATTGCTAAATGTCTATATACAAGAAAATCGACTTTATATCTAAATATAAGATTACGGAATTCGTCTACATGAACTGCCGTTATGCCGTTATGGCTTTATGTTAACTTCAGTTCGTTAAAGAAGGTTTATTAACTTAGTTATGTTACACCAGTTACTTGAAGCATTTCGAAATCGATTGCTTAATGTATATTTACAAGAATAGCGACTTTATAACTAAATATAATATTACGGAATTTTTCCAAATTAACTGCCTTTACGCAGTTAAGGCTTTTGTAGACTTAAGTAAGATAAAGAGGGTTAATTAGCTTAAATATGTTAAACTAATGATTTGAAGCATTTCGATATCGATTGCTAAATGTGTATGTACAAGAAAATCGACTTTATACCTAAATATATGATAACGGAATTCTTCTACATGAACTGCCGTTATGCCGCCATGGCTTTGTGTTAACTTCAATGCGTTAAAGAAGCTTTATTAACTTAAATATGTTAAACTAATGATTTGAAGATTTCGAAATCGATTGCTAAATGCACATACACAACAAAATCGACTTTATACCTAAATATAAGATTACGGAATTCTTCCAAATGCACTGCCGTTATGCCGTTATGGCTTTATGTTAACTTCAGTTCGTTTAAGAAGGTTTATTAACTTAGATATGTTACACTAGTTATTTGAAGCATTTCGAAATCGATTGCTTAATGCATATATACAAGAAAATTGACTTTCTACCTAAATATAAGAATACGGAATTCTTCTAAATGCACTGCCGTTATGCCGTTATGGCTTTATGTTAACTTCAGTTCGTTTAAGAAGGTTTGTTAACTTAGATATGTTACACTAGTTATTTTAAGCATTTCGAAATCGATTGCTTAATGCATATATACAAGAAAATCGACTTTATACCTAAATATAAGCTTACGGAATTCTTCTACATGCACTGCCGCTATGCCGCCATGGCTTTGTGTTAACTTCAGTGCGTTAAAGTAGATTTGTTAACTTAAAGATTGTAAACCAGTTAATTGAAGCATTTCGATATCGATTGCTTAATGCATATATACAAGAAAATCGACTTTATACCTAAATATGAGCTTACGGAATTCTTCTAAATGCACTGCCATTATGCCGGTAAGGCGTTTGTAGACTTCAGTAAGATAAAGGGGGTTAATTAACTTAAATATGTTAAACTAATGATTTGAAGCATTTCGATATCGATTGCTAAATGTGTATATACAAGAAAATCGACTTAATACCTAAATATAAGATTACGGAATTCTTCCAAACGCACTGCCGTTATACCGTTATGGTTTTATGTTAACTTCAGTTAGGTAAAGAAGGTTTATTAAATTAAATATGTTTAAACCAGTTATTTGAAGCATTTCGATATCGATTGCTTAAGGCATATATACAAGAAAATCGACTTTATACCTAAATAAAAGATTACGGAATTCTTCCAAATGTACTGTCGTTATGCCACCATGGCTTTACATCAACTTCAATACGTTAACAAAGGTTAATTAACTTAAATATGTTAAACTAATGATTTGAAGCATTTAGATATCGATTGCTAAATGAGTATATACAACAAAATCGACTTTATACCTAAATATAGGCTGACGGAATTTTTCTAAATGCACTGCCGTTATGCCGCCATGGCTTTATGTTAACTTCAGTGCGTTAAAGAAGCTTTATTAACTTAAATATGTTAAACTAATGATTTGAAGATTTTCGAAATCGATTGCTAAATGCATATACACAACAAATCGACTTTATACCTAAATATAAGATAACAGAATTCTTCCAAATGCACTGCCGTTATGCCGTTATGGCTTTATGTTAACTTCAGTTCGTTTAAGAAGGTTTATTAACTTAGATATGTTACACTAGTTACTTGAAGCATTTCGAAATCGATTGCTTAATGCATATATACAAGAAAATCGACTTTCTACCTAAATTGAAGTTAACGGAATTCTTCTAAATGCACTGCCGTTATGCCGTTATGGCTTTATGTTAACTTCAGTTCGTTTAAGAAGGTTTATTACTTAGATGTGTTACACTAGTGACTTGATGCATTTCGATATCGATTGCTAAATGAATATATACAAGAAAATCGATTTTATACCTAAATATATGATAACGGAATTCTTCTACATGCACTGTCGTTATGCCGCCATGGCTTTGTGTTAACTTCAGTGCGTTAAAGTAGGTTTGTTAACTTAAATATGTAAAACTAATGATTTGAAGCATTTTGATTTCGATTGTTAAATGAGTATTTACAAGAAAATGGACTTTATACCTAAATATAAGATTAAGGGATTCTTCTAAATGCTTTGCCGTTATGCCGTTAAGGCGTTTGTAGACTTCAGTAAGATAGAGAGGGTTAGTTAACTTAAATATATTAAACTAATGATTTGAGGCATTTCGATATCGATTGCTATATACAAGAAAATCGACTTTATACCTAAATATATGATAACGGAATTCTTCTACATGCACTGCTGTTATGCCGCCAGGGCTATGTGTTAACTTCAGTGCGTTAAAGTAGGTTTGTTAACTCAAATAAGTCAAACTAATGATTTGAGGTATTTCGATATCGATTGCTTAATGTGTATATACAAGAAAATCGACTTTATACCTAAATATATGATAAAGGAATTCTTCTACATGCACTGCCGTTATGCCGTTAATGCGTTTGTAGACTTCAGTAAGATAAAGAGGGTTAATTAACTTAAATATATTAAACTAAAGATTTGAGGCATTTCGATATCGATTGCTATATACAAGAAAATCGACTTTATACCTAAATATATGATAAAGGAATTCTTCTACATGCACTGCTGTTATGCCGCCAGGGCTTTGTGTTAACTTCAGTGCGTTAAAGTAGGTTTGTTAACTTAAATAAGTCAAATAAGAGGTATTTCGATATCGATTGCTAAAAGTGTATATACAAGAAAATCGACTTTATACCTTAATATTTGATAAAGGAATTCTTCTACATGCACTGCCGTTATGCCGTTAAGGCGTTTGTAGACTTCAGTAAGATAAAGGGGGTTAATTAACTTAAATATATTAAACTAAAGATTTGAGGCATTTCGATATCGATTGCTAAATACAAGAAAATCGACTTTCTACCTAAATAGAAGTTAACGGAATTCTTCTAAATGCACTGCCGTTATACCGTTATGGTTTTGTGTTAACTTCAGTTAGTTAAAGAAGGTTTATTAACTTAAATATGTTAAACTAATGATTTGAAGCATTTCGATATCGATTACTTAATGCATATATACAAGAAAATCGACTTTATACCTAAATATATGATAACGGAATTCTTCTACATGCACTGCCGTTATGCCGTTAAGGCGTTTGTAGACTTTAGTAAGATAAAGGGGGTGAATTAACTTAAATATATTAAAATAATGATTTGAGGCATTTCGATATCGATTGCTAAATGTCTATATACAAGAAAATCGACTTTATATCTAAATATAAGATTACGGAATTCGTCTACGTGAACTGCCGTTATGCCGCCATGGCTTTGTGTTAACTTCAGTGCGTTAAAGAAGCTTTATTAACTTAAATATGTTAAACTTATGATTTGAAGATTTTCGAAATCGATTGCTAAATGCATATACACAGCAAAATCGACTTTATACCTTAATATAAGATTACGGAATTCTTCCAAATGCACTGTCGTTATGCCGTTATGGCTTTATGTTAACTTCAGTTCGTTTAAGAAGGTTTATTAACTTAGATACATATGTTACACTAGTTATTTGAAGCATTTCGAAATCGATTGCTTAATGCATATATACAAGAAAATCGACTTTCTACCTAAATATAAGAATACGGAATTCTTCTAAATGCACTGTCGTTATGCCGTTATGGCTTTATGTTAACTTCAGTTCGTTTAAGAAGGTTTATTAACTTAGATGTGTTACACTAGTTATTTGAAGCATTTCGATATCGTTTGCTTAATGTATATATACAAGAAAATCGACTTTATACCTAAATATAAGCTTACGGGATTCTTCTAAATGCACTGCCGTTATGCCGCCATGACTTTATGTTAACTTTAGTGCGTTAAAGAAGCTTTATTAACTTAAATATGTTAAACCAGTTATTTGAAGCATTTCGATATCGTTTGGTTAATGTATATATACAAGAAAATCGACTTTATATCTAAATATAAGATCACGGAATTCTTCCAAATGTACTGTCGTTATGCCACCATGGCTTTATATCAACTTCAATACGTTAAAAAGGTTAATTAGCTTAAATATGTTAAACTAATGATCTGAAGCATTTAGATATCGATTGCTAAATGTGTATATACAAAAAAATCGAATTTATACCTAAATATAAGATTACGGATTTCTTCTACATGCACTGCTGTTGTGCCGACATGGCTTTGTGTTAACTTCAGTGCGTTAAAGTAGGTTTGTTAACTTAAATATGTTAAAATAATGATTTGAAGCATTTCGATATCGATTGCTAAATGAGTATATACAAGAAAATCGACTTTATACCTAAATATAAGATTACGTAATTTTTCTAAATGCTTTGCCGTGTTGCCGTTAAGGCGTTTGTGGACTTCAGTTAGATAAAGAGGGTTAATTAACTTAACTTGTTAAACCAATGATTTGAAACATTTTGATATCGATTGCTAAATGCGTATATACAACAAAATCGACTTTATACCTAAATATGAGCTTACGGAATTCTTCTAAATGCACTGCCGTTATGCCATTATATTTTATGTTAACTTCAGTGCGTTAAAGTAGGTTTGTTAACTTAAATATGTCAAACTAATGATTTGAAGCATTTCGATATCGATTGCTAAATCAGTATGCACAAGAAAATCGACTTTATACCTAAATATAAGATTACGTAGTTCTTCTAAATGCTTTGCCGTTATGCCGTTAAGGCGTTTGTAGACATCAGTAAGATAAAGAGGATTAATTAACTTAAATATGTTAAAATAATTATTTGAAGCATTTCGATATCGATTGCTAAATGAGTATATACAAGAAAATCGACTTTATACCTAAATACAAGATTACGTAATTCTTCTAAATGCTTTGCCGTTATGCCGTTAAGGCGTTTGTGGACTTCAGTAAGATAAAGAGGGTTAATTAACTTAACTTGTTAAACTAATGATTTGAAGCATTTTGATATCGATTGCTAAATGCGTATATACAACAAAATCGACTTTATACCTAAATATGAGCTTACGGAATTCTTCTAAATGCTTTGCCGTTATGCCGTTAAGGCGTTTGTAGACTTCAGTAAGATAAAGAGGGTTAATTAACTTAAATATGTTAAACTAATTATTTGAGGCATTTCGATATCGAATGTTAAAATCGATTTTATACCTAAATATAAGATTACGGATTTCTTCTAAATGCACTGCCGTTATGCAGTTACGGCTTTATGTTAACTGCTGTTCGTTAAAGAAGGTTGATTAACTTAAATATGTTACACCAGTTATTAAAGGCATTTCAAAATCGATTGCTTATGGCATATATACAAGAAAATCGACTTTATACCTAAATGTAAGATTACGGAATTTTTCCAAATGTACTGTCGTTATGCCGCCATAGCTTTATATGAACTTCAATATGTTAAAGAAGGTTAATTTACTTAAACATGTTAAACTAATGATTTGAGGCTTTCCATATCGATTGCTAAATGTGTATTTACAACAAAATCGACTTTATACCTAAACATAAGCTTACGGAATTCTTCTAAATGCACTGCCGTTATGCCGTTATGGCTTTATGTTAACTTCAGTTCGTTAAAGAAGGTTTATTAACTTAGTTATGTTACACCAGTTATTTGAAGCATTTCGAAATCGATTGCTTAATGTATATATACAAGAAAAGCGACTTTATAACTAAATATAAGATTACGGAATTCTTCCAAATGAACTGCCGTTACGCAGTTAAGGCTTTTGTAGACTTAAGTAAGATAAAGAGGGTTAATTAGCTTAAATATGTTAAACTAATGATTTGAAGCATTTCGATATCGATTGCTAAATGTGTATGTACAAGAAAATCGACTTTATACCTAAATATATGATAACGGAATTCTTCTACATGCACTGCCATTATGCCGTTAAGGCGTTTGTAGACTTCAGTAAGATAAAGGGGGTTAATTAACTTAAATATGTTAAACTAATGATTTGAGGCATCTCGATATCGATTGCTAAATGTGTATATACAAGAAAATCGACTTAATACCTAAATATCAGACTACGGAATTCTTCCAAATGCACTGCTGTTATACCGTTATGGTTTTATGTTAACTTCAGTTAGGCAAAGAAGGTTTATTAAATTAAATATGTTAAACCAGTTATTTGAAGCATTTCGATATCGATTGCTAAATGAGTATATACAAGAAAATCGACTTTATACCTAAATATAAGATTACGTAATTCTTCTAAATGCTTTGCCATTATGCCGTTAAGGCGTTTGTGGACTTCAGTAAGATAAAGAGGGTTAATTAACTTAACTTGTTAAACTAATGATTTGAAGCATTTTGATATCGATTGCTAAATGCGTATATACAACAAAATCGACTTTATACCTAAATATAAGATTACAGAATTCTTCCAAATGCACTGCCGTTATGGATTTATGTTAACTTCAGTTCGTTTAAGAAGGTTTATTAACTTAGATATGTTACACTAGTTACTTGAAGCATTTCGAAATCGATTGCTTAATGCATATATACAAGAAAATCGACTTTCTACCTAAATATAAGAATACGGAATTCTTCTAAATGCAATGTCGTTATGCCGTTATGGCTTTATGTTAACGTCAGTTCGTTTAAGAAGGTTTATTAACTTAGATATGTTACACTACTGACTTTATGCATTTCGATATCGATTGCTAAATCAGTATGTACAAGAAAATCGACTTTCTACCTAAATAGAAGTTAACGGAATTCTTCTAAATGCACTGCCGTTATACCGTTATGGTTTTGTGTTAACTTCAGTTAGTTAAAGAAGGTTTATTAACTTAAATATGTTAACCAGTTATTTGAAGCATTTCGATATCGATTACTTAATGCATATATACAAGAAAATCGACTTTATACCTAAATATATGATAACGGAATTCTTCTACATGCACTGCCGTTATGCCGTTAAGGCGTTTGTAGACTTTAGTAAGATAAAGGGGGTTAATTAACTTAAATATATTAAAATAATGATTTGAGGCATTTCGATATCGATTGCTAAATGTCTATATACAAGAAAATCGACTTTATATCTAAATATAAGATTACGGAATTCGTCTACATGAACTGCCGTTATGCCGCCGTGGCTTTGTGTTAACTTCAGTGCGTTAAAGAAGCTTTATTAACTTAAATATGTTAAACTTATGATTTGAAGATTTTCGAAATCGATTGCTAAATGCATATACACAGCAAAATCGACTTTATACCTTAATATAAGATTACGGAATTCTTCCAAATGCACTGTCGTTATGCCGTTATGGCTTTATGTTAACTTCAGTTCGTTTAAGAAGGTTTATTAACTTAGATACATATGTTACACTAGTTATTTGAAGCATTTCGAAATCGATTGCTTAATGCATATATACAAGAAAATCGACTTTCTACCTAAATATAAGAATACGGAATTCTTCTAAATGCACTGTCGTTATGCCGTTATGGCTTTATGTTAACTTCAGTTCGTTTAAGAAGGTTTATTAACTTAGATGTGTTACACTAGTTATTTGAAGCATTTCGATATCGTTTGCTTAATGTATATATACAAGAAAATCGACTTTATACCTAAATATAAGCTTACGGGATTCTTCTAAATGCACTGCCGTTATGCCGCCATGACTTTATGTTAACTTTAGTGCGTTAAAGAAGCTTTATTAACTTAAATATGTTAAACCAGTTATTTGAAGCATTTCGATATCGTTTGGTTAATGTATATATACAAGAAAATCGACTTTATACCTAAATATAAGATCACGGAATTCTTCCAAATGTACTGTCGTTATGCCACCATGGCTTTATATCAACTTCAATACGTTAAAAAGGTTAATTAGCTTAAATATGTTAAACTAATGATCTGAAGCATTTAGATATCGATTGCTAAATGTGTATATACAAAAAAATCGAATTTATACCTAAATATAAGATTACGGATTTCTTCTACATGCACTGCTGTTATGCCGACATGGCTTTGTGTTAACTTCAGTGCGTTAAAGTAGGTTTGTTAACTTAAATATGTTAAAATAATGATTTGAAGCATTTCGATATCGATTGCTAAATCAGTATGCACAAGAAAATCGACTTTATACCTAAATATAAGATTACGTAATTTTTCTAAATGCTTTGCCGTGTTGCCGTTAAGGCGTTTGTGGACTTCAGTTAGATAAAGAGGGTTAATTAACTTAACTTGTTAAACCAATGATTTGAAACATTTTGATATCGATTGCTAAATGCGTATATACAACAAAATCGACTTTATACCTAAATA
Source organism: Bactrocera correcta (assembly GCA_027475135.1). NCBI lineage: Eukaryota > Metazoa > Arthropoda > Insecta > Diptera > Tephritidae > Bactrocera > Bactrocera correcta. The sequence continues at coordinate 8,687 of JAPZAG010001075.1, read as the reverse complement.
TGAGCTTACGGAATTCTTCTAAATGCACTGCCGTTATGCCATTATATTTTATGTTAACTTCAGTGCGTTAAAGTAGGTTTGTTAACTTAAATATGTCAAACTAATGATTTGAAGCATTTCGATATCGATTGCTAAATCAGTATGCACAAGAAAATCGACTTTATACCTAAATATAAGATTACGTAGTTCTTCTAAATGCTTTGCCGTTATGCCGTTAAGGCGTTTGTAGACATCAGTAAGATAAAGAGGATTAATTAACTTAAATATGTTAAAATAATTATTTGAAGCATTTCGATATCGATTGCTAAATGAGTATATACAAGAAAATCGACTTTATACCTAAATACAAGATTACGTAATTCTTCTAAATGCTTTGCCGTTATGCCGTTAAGGCGTTTGTGGACTTCAGTAAGATAAAGAGGGTTAATTAACTTAACTTGTTAAACTAATGATTTGAAGCATTTTGATATCGATTGCTAAATGCGTATATACAACAAAATCGACTTTATACCTAAATATGATCTTACGGAATTCTTCTAAATGCTTTGCCGTTATGCCGTTAAGGCGTTTGTAGACTTCAGTAAGATAAAGAGGGTTAATTAACTTAAATATGTTAAACTAATTATTTGAGGCATTTCGATATCGAATGTTAAAATCGATTTTATACCTAAATATAAGATTACGGATTTCTTCTAAATGCACTGCCGTTATGCAGTTACGGCTTTATGTTAACTGCTGTTCGTTAAAGAAGGTTTATTAACTTAAATATGTTACACCAGTTATTAAAGGCATTTCAAAATCGATTGCTTATGGCATATATACAAGAAAATTGACTTTATACCTAAATGTAAGATTACGGAATTTTTCCAAATGTACTGTCGTTATGCCGCCATAGCTTTATATGAACTTCAATATGTTAAAGAAGGTTAATTTACTTAAACATGTTAAACTAATGATTTGAGGCTTTCCATATCGATTGCTAAATGTGTATTTACAACAAAATCGACTTTATACCTAAACATAAGCTTACGGAATTCTTCTAAATGCACTGCCGTTATGCCGTTATGGCTTTATGTTAACTTCAGTTCGTTAAAGAAGGTTTATTAACTTAGTTATGTTACACCAGTTATTTGAAGCATTTCGAAATCGATTGCTTAATGTATATATACAAGAAAAGCGACTTTATAACTAAATATAAGATTACGGAATTCTTCCAAATGAACTGCCGTTACGCAGTTAAGGCTTTTGTAGACTTAAGTAAGATAAAGAGGGTTAATTAGCTTAAATATGTTAAACTAATGATTTGAAGCATTTCGATATCGATTGCTAAATGTGTATGTACAAGAAAATCGACTTTATACCTAAATATATGATAACGGAATTCTTCTACATGCACTGCCATTATGCCGTTAAGGCGTTTGTAGACTTCAGTAAGATAAAGGGGGTTAAATAACTTAAATATGTTAAACTAATGATTTGAGGCATCTCGATATCGATTGCTAAATGTGTATATACAAGAAAATCGACTTAATACCTAAATATCAGACTACGGAATTCTTCCAAATGCACTGCCGTTATACCGTTATGGTTTTATGTTAACTTCAGTTAGGTAAAGAAGGTTTATTAAATTAAATATGTTAAACCAGTTATTTGAAGCATTTCGATATCGATTGCTAAATGAGTATATACAAGAAAATCGACTTTATACCTAAATATAAGATTACGTAATTCTTCTAAATGCTTTGCCATTATGCCGTTAAGGCGTTTGTGGACTTCAGTAAGATAAAGAGGGTTAATTAACTTAACTTGTTAAACTAATGATTTGAAGCATTTTGATATCGATTGCTAAATGCGTATATACAACAAAATCGACTTTATACCTAAATATAAGATTACAGAATTCTTCCAAATGCACTGCCGTTATGGATTTATGTTAACTTCAGTTCGTTTAAGAAGGTTTATTAACTTAGATATGTTACACTAGTTACTTGAAGCATTTCGAAATCGATTGCTTAATGCATATATACAAGAAAATCGACTTTCTACCTAAATATAAGAATACGGAATTCTTCTAAATGCAATGTCGTTATGCCGTTATGGCTTTATGTTAACGTCAGTTCGTTTAAGAAGGTTTATTAACTTAGATATGTTACACTAGTGACTTTATGCATTTCGATATCGATTGCTAAATCAGTATGTACAAGAAAATCGACTTTATACCTAAATATAAGATTACGTAATTCTTCTAAATGCTTTGCCGTTATGCCGTTATGGCGTTTGTAGACTTGAGTAAGATAAAGAGGGTTAATTAACTTAAATATGTTTAACTAATGATTTGAAGCATTTCGATATCGATTGCTAAATGAGTATATACAAGAAAATCGACTTTATAACTAAATATAAGATTACGTAATTCTTCTATATGCTTTGCCGTTATGCCGTTAAGGCTTTTGTAGACTTCAGTAAGATAAAGAGGGTTATATAACTTAAATATGTTAAAATAAAAATTTGAAGCATTTCGATATCGATTGCTAAATGAGTATATACAAGAAAATCGACTTTATACCTAAATATAAGATTACGTAATTCTTCTAAATGCTTTGCCATTATGCCGTTAAGGCGTTTGTGGACTTCAGTAAGATAAAGAGGGTTAATTAACTTAACTTGTTAAACTAATGACGTTATGGCTTTATGTTAACTTCAGTTCGCTAAAAAAGGTTTATTAACTTAGATATGTTACACCAGCTATTAGAAACATTTTGAAATCGATTGCTTAATGCATATATACAAGAAAATCGACTTTATACCTAAATATAAGATTACGGAATTCTTCCAAATGTACTGTCGTTATGCCGCCATGGCTTTATATGAACTTCAATATGTTAAAGAAGGTTAATTAACTTAAATATGTTAAACTAATGATTTGAGGCATTTCGATATCGATTGCTAAATGTGTATATACAACAAAATCGACTTTATACCTAAATATAAGCTTACGGAATTCTTCTAAATGCACTGCCGTTATGCCGTTATGGCTTTTTGTTAACTTCAGTTCGTTAAAGAAGGTTTATTAACTTAGATATGTTACACCAGTTATTTGAAGCATTTTGAAATCGATTGCTTAATGCATATATACAAGAAAATCGACTTTATACCTAAATATAAGATTACGGAATCCTTCCAAATGCACTGCCGTTACGCCGTTAAGGCTTTTGTAGACTTCAGTAAGATAACGAGGGTTAATTAACTTAAATATGTTAAACTAATGATTCGAAGCATTTCGATATCGATTGCTAAATGAGTATATACAAGAAAATCGACTTTATACCCAAATATAAGATTACGTAATTCTTCTAAATGCTTTGCCGTTATGCCGTTAAGGCGTTTGTAGATATAGTAGGTTTGTTAACTTAAATATACCTTTATATAAGATAACGTAATTCTTCTAAATGCTTTGCCGTTATGCCGTTAAGGCGTTTGTAGACTTCAGTAAGATAAAGAGGGTTAATTAACTTAAATATGTTAAACTTATGATTTGAAGCATTTCGATATCGATTGCTAAATGAGTATATACAACAATATCGACTTTATACCTAAATATAAGCTTACGGAATTCTTCTAAATGCACTGCCGTTATGCCGTTATGGCTTTATGTTAACTTCAGTTCGTTAAAGAAGGTTTATTAACTTAGATATGTTACACCAGTTATTTGAAGCATTTCGAAATCGATTGCTTAATGCATATATACAAGAAAATCGACTTTATACCTAAATATAAGATTACGGAATTCTTCCAAAAGTACCGTCGTTATGCCACCATGGCTTTATATCAACTTCAATATGTTAAAGAAGGTTAATTAACTTAAATATGTTAAACTAATGATTTGAGGCATTTCGATATCAATAGCTAAATGTGTATATACAAAAAAATCGACTTTATACCTAAATATAAGATTACGAAATTCTCCCAAATGCACTGCCGTTATGCCGTTATGGCTTTATGTTAACTTCAGTTCATTAAAGAAGGTTTATTAACTTAGATACGTTACACCAGTTATTTGAAGCATTTCGAAATGGATTGCTTAATGCATATATACAAGAAAATCGACTTTATACCTAACTATAAGATTACGGAATTCTTCCAAATGTACTGTTGTTATGCCGCCAAGGCTTTATATCAACTTCAATATGTTAAAGAAGGTTAATTAACTTAAATATGTTAAACTAATGATTTGAGGCATTTCGATATCGATTGCTAAATGTGTATATACAACAAAATCGACTTTACACCTAAATATAAGATTACGAAATTCTCCCAAATGCACTGCCGTTATACCGTTATGGCTTTGTGTAAACTTCAGTAAGATAAAGAAGGTTAATTAACTTAAATATGTTAAACTAATGATTAAAAGCATTTCGATATCGATTGCTAAATGCGTATATACAAGAAAATAGACTTTATACCTAAATATAAGATTACGGAATTATTTTAAATGCACTGCCGTTATGCCGCCATGGATTTATGCCAACTTCAGTTCGTTAAAGAAGGTTTATTAACTTAAATATGTTAAACTAATGATTTAAAGCATTTCGATATCGATTGCTAAAAGAGTATAAACAAGACTACCGACTTTATACCTAAATATAAGATTACGGAATTCTTCCAAATGCACTGTCGTTACGCCGTTAAGGCTTTTGTAGACTTTAGTAAGATAAAGAGGGTTAATTAGCTTAAATATGTTAAACTAATGGTTTGAAGAATTTCGATATCGATTGCTAAATGTGTATATACAACAAAATCGACTTTATACCTAAATATAAGATTACGTAATTCTTCTAAATGCTTTGCCGTTATGCCGTTAAGCCGTTTTTAGACTTCAGTAAGATAAGGAGGAATAATTAACTTAAATATGTTAAACTACTGATTTGAAGCATTTCGATGTCGATTGCTAAATGTGTGTATACAAGAAAATCGATTCTATACCTAAATATAAGATAACGTAGTTCTTCTAAATGCTCTGCCTGTATGCCGCTAAAATGTTTGTAGACTTCAGTAAGATAAAGAAGGTTAATTAACCGTAATACGTTAAACTAATGATTTGAGGCATTTCGATATCGATTGCTAAATGTGTATATACAAGAAAATCGACTTTATGCCTAAATATAAGATTACGGAATTCTTCTGAATGCACTGCCGTTATGCCGCTAAGGCTTTTGTAGACTTCAGTAAGATAAAGAGGGTTAATTTACTTAAATATGTTAAACTAATGATTTAAAGCATTTCGATATCGATTGCTAAATGTGTATATACAACAAAATCGACTTTATACCTAAATATAAGATTATGTAATTCTTCTTAATGCTTTGCCGTTATGCCGTTAAGGCGTTTGTAGACTTCAGTAAGATAAAGAGGGTTAATTAACTTAAATATGTTAAACGAATGATTTGAGGCATTTCGATATCGATTGCTAAATGTGTATATACAAGAAAATCGAATTTATACCTAAATATATGATAACGGATTTCTTCTGAATGCACTGCCGTTATGCCGCTAAGGCTTTTGTAGACTTCATTAAGATAAAGAGGGTTAATTAGCTTAAATATGTTAAACTAATGATTTGAAGCATTTCGATATCGATTGCTAATGTGTATATACAAGAAAATCGACTCTATACCTAAATATAAGATAACGTAGTTCTTGTAAATGCTTTGCCTGTATGCCGCTAAGATGTTTGTAGACTTCAGTAAGATAAAGAAGGTTAATTAACCGTAATACGTTAAACTAATGATTTGAGGCATTTCGATATCGATTGCTAAATGTGTATATACAAGAAAATCGACTTAATACCTAAACATAAGATTATGTAATTCTTCTGAATGCACTGCCGTTATGCCGCTAAGGCTTTTGTAGACTTCAGTAAGACAAAGAGGGTTATTTAACTTAAATATGTTAAACTAATGATTTGAGGCATTTGGATATCGATTGCTAATTGTGTCAATACAAGAAAATCGACTTTATACCTAAATATAAGATTACGGAATTCTTCTACATGAACTGGCGTTATGTCGCCATGGCTTTATATCAACTTCAATACGTTAAAGAAGGTTAGTTAACTTAAATATGTTAAACTATTGATTTGAAGCATTTCGATATCGATTGCTTAATGCGTATATACAACAAAATCGACTTTATACCTAAATATAAGATTACGGAATTCATCCAAATGCACTGCCGTTATGCCGTTATGGCTTTATGTTAACTTTAGTTCGTTTAAGAAGGTATATTAACTTAGATATGTTACACTAGTTATTTGAAGCATTTCGAAATCGATTGCTTAATGCATATATACAAGAAAATCGACTTTATACCTAAATATAAGATTACGGAATTCTTCCAAATGTACTGTCGTTATGCCGCCATGGCTTTATATCAACTTCAATATGTTAAAGAAGGTTAATTAACTTAAATATGTTAAACTAATGATTTGAGGCATTTCGGTATCGATTGCTAAATGTGTATATACAACAAAATCGACTTTATACCTAAATATAAGCTTACGGAATTCTTCTAAATGCACTGCCGTTATGCCGATAAGGCTTTTGTAGACTTTAGTACGACAAAGAGGGTTAATTAGCTTAAATATGTTAAACTAATGATTTGAAGCATTTCGAAATCGATTGCTTAATGCACATATACAAGAAAATCGACTTTATACCTAAATATAAGATTACGGAATTCTTCCAAATGTACTGTCGTTATGCCGCCATGGCTTTATATCAACTTCAGTATGTTAAAGAAAGTTAATTAACTTAAATATGTTAAACTAATGATTTGAGGCATTTCGATATCGATTGCTAAATGTGTATGTACAAGAAAATCGACTTTATACCTAAATATATGATAACGGAATTCTTCTACATGCACTGCCGTTATGCCGTTAAGGCGTTTGTAGACTTCAGTAAGATAAAGGGGGTTAATTAACTTAAATATGTTAAACTAATGATTTGAGGCATTTCGATATCGATTGCTTAATGTGTATATACAAGAAAATCGACTTTATACCTAAATATAAGATTACGGAATTCTTCCAAATGTACTGTCGTTATGCCACCATGGCTTTATAACAACTTCAATACGTTAAAAAAGGTTAATTAACTTAAATATGTTGAAGCATTTAGATATCGATTGCTAAATGTGTTTATACAAAAAAATCGAATTTATACCTAAATATAAGATTACGGATTTATTCTACAAGCACTGCCGTTATGCCGCCATGGCTTTGTGTTAACTTCAGTGCGTTAAAGTAGGTTTGTTAACTTAAATATGTCAAACTAATGATTTGAAGCATTTCGATATCGATTTCTAAATCAGTATAAACAAGAAAATCGACTTTATACCTAAATATAAGATAACGGAATTCTTCTAAAAGCTTTGCCGTTATGCCGTTTGTATACTTCAGTAAGATAAAGATGGTTAATTAACTTAAATATGTTAAACTAATGATTTGAAGCATTTCGATATCGATTGCTAAATGCGTATATACAAGAAAATCGACTTTATACCTAAATATAAGATAACGTAATTCTTCTAAATGCTTTGCCGTTATGCCGTTTGTAGACTTCAGTAAGATAAAGAGGGTTAATTAGCTTAAATATGTTAAACTAATGATTTGAAGCATTTCGATATCGATTGCTAAATGTGTATATACAACAAAATCGACTTTATACCTTAATATAAGATTACGAAATTCTCCCAAATGCACTGCCTTTATGCCGCCATGGATTTATGCCAACTTCAGTTCGTTAAAGAACGTTTATTAACTTAAATATGTTTAACTGATGATTTGAAGCATTTCGATATTGATTGCTAAATGAGTATATACAAGAAAATCGACTTTATACCTAAATATATGATAACGGAATTCTTCCAAATGCACTGCCGTTATGCTGTTAAGGCTTTTGTAGACTTTAGTAAGATAAAGAGGGTTAATTAACTTAAATATGTTAAACTAATGATTTGAAGCATTTCGAAATCGATTGCTTAATGCACATATACAAGAAAATCGACTTTATACCTAAATAACTATAAGATTACGGAATTCTTCTATATGCTTTGCCGTTACGCCGATAAGGCTTTTGTAGACTTTAGTACGATAAAGAGGGTTAATTAGCTTAAATATGTTAAACTAATGATTTGAAGCATTTCGAAATCGATTGCTTAATGCACATATACAAGAAAATCGACTTTATACCTAAATATAAGATTACGGAATTCTTCCAAATGTACTGTCGTTATGCCGCCATGGCTTTATATCAACTTCAATATGTTAAAGAAGGTTAATTAACTTAAATATTTTAAACTAATGATTTGAGGCATTTCGATATCGATTGCTAAATGTGTATGTACAAGAAAATCGACTTTATACCTAAATATATGATAACGGAATTCTTCCAAATGCACTGCCGTTATGCTGTTAAGGCTTTTGTAGACTTTAGTAAGAAAAGAGGGTTAATTAACTTAAATATGTTAAACTAATGATTTGAAGCATTTCGAAATCGATTGCTTAATGCACATATACAAGAAAATCGATTTTATACCTAAATATAAGATTACGGAATTCTTCCAAATGTACTGTCGTTATGCCGCCATGGCTTTATATCAACTTCAATATGTTAAAGAAGGTTAAT